>CAUYON010163553.1:0-38919 GCA_963573935.1 Arctocebus calabarensis | reverse complement strand
TTTTTTTTTTTTTTTGTAGAGACAGAGCCTCACTTTATCGCCCTCAGTAGAGTGCCGTGGCATCACACAGCTCACAGCAACCTCCAACTCCTGGGCTTAGGCGATTCTCTTGCCTCAGCCTCCCGAGTAGCTGGGACTACAGGTGCCTGTCACAACGCCCGGCTATTTTTCTGTTTTGCAGTTCCGCCGAGGCCAGGTTTGAACCTGTCACCTTCGGTATATGGGGCCGGCACCCTATTCGCTGAGCCACAGGCACTGCCCCACACTTTGTTTCTCGAGTACAGAGAACACATCTTGTTCTTAGTTGTGTTCCCAGCACTTAGAATAGCATCTAGCACATAAGAGGTGCTCAACAAGTACTCAGTGAGTACATGTATAGACAAAACTTGGCATATAGGACAAGTTGGGCCTTTCCATGTCAACCCAGATAGATAGAAACATAGAAACATTTACTACATACTGGAAACTCCAAGGGACACTGAGAGTGGATCCTGCCCTTGGGGAGTGCCTGACTTGGGTGCTAGATATAAATGTACTGAACTCTGGGAGGCTGAGGCGGGAGGATCCCTTGAGCTTACCAGTTCGAGACCAGCCTAAGCAAGAGCGAGAGCTGGTCTCTAAACAAACAGCCAGCCCTGTGGTTGGTGCTTATAGTCCCAGCTACTCAGAAGGCTGAAACAAGAGAATCGCATAAACCCAAGTTTGAGGTTGCTGTGAGCTGTGACGTCATGGCACTCTACCCAGGGAGACAAAGTGAGACTCTGTCTCAAAGTAAAATAAAATAAAATATATGTATTAAGTGAATACATATATAAAGAAATGAAGGACGAAGAAACACTCTGGAGGGCCCATTAAACACATCCTAAGCCACACCCAGCCAATTACACAAACGGTTTTCTCCAAAGAAGGCACCAGAGGGCGCTAAGCTCAACCCGTTTCAGTTCTTGGAGTCGCTCCTGGGTATTTAAGAGGACTCCAAGAGGTGACGTCATATCCTCCCGGACGTCTCGCAGCGCTGGGCGGGGCAGGGAAGAGCCAAATGTAAACGTACCAGAAGTTTCCCTGGCCCTGGGCTCTGGCCACTACCGGGGCGCTTCAAACCTTGGCGGATCCTTGCTGCTTATAGGAGTCAGAGCAGGTGTCGTATTGTCCGACTGAGAGCGGGCAGTCGGAAGTACATACAAGAGCAGCTGTTTTCTGAGAGTGGTCTCAGTCGGCCGCGCTGGTTTCCCCTCCCCTCCCCCGGGAGCGCACGCGCAAGGCGAGCGGCACGGACCGGCCTGGATTGTCTTGTCTCCCCCGCAAGGTGCCACGGGATTCTGCTGCGTGTGGTCTCGGTCACAGAGGGTGGCAGCGAGGACCGCGTGGGACTGCGGGGTTCTGTACTGAGCGAGGTGGGCGATAAGTCCGTGGAGGTCGTTAGTGGAAAAAAAACCAAGTGTCCGAACAATAGCTTGGTTTTTAATTATTGGTTTTTAAATTATTGGTTTAGCTCAATAATTACATGTTGAATGTCTTTCGGTGTGTCACGCACTGTTTTAGGTCCTGGGAAACAAGAAAGAACAAGACCCTTGTCTCGTGGAGTGGACGTCTTGTTGGGGTCGGGAAGCGGAATGCAGGTAAAGAATAAATGACATTGTGTTAGAAGGTGGCTGATGTTCGTAGAAAAAAGAGCGGGGGCATCAGTGGGTACGGTATTGGCGGGGATGGCATTGGGCCAAATTGAGTAAGAATTCCAGCACAGCCAAGGAGGCGAGGGTGCGAGCCATTTGTCTACCGAGAGGAAGAGCATTCCCAGCATTTGGAAAACTAGAGCCGACTCCCAGAGGCGAGAACGAGGCTGGCATGTGAGAAAAAGATGAGAGGTCTGTGTGGCGGATGGGACTGAGCGGGGAAGAATGTCATGACTTGCGATCAGAGCTGTGGGGAGAGCAGGGTGCAGGTCATTAGAGCCTTGTAGGCCGCTGTAACGTTTTTGACCTTACTCTGGATAAAGGTTTTGAGCAGAGGAATGGTGTTACTTGAGTGGTTTTTAATAGCCTCACTCTCAGCTGTAGAGAAGTTTGGGTGGAAGTACAGACATTTGTTCTTAGTGGCGTTCTGCAATCACTAAAAATGCTTTCTTCAAATAATGACAATAACTGCATGAACCACGTTTTGTAGCGAGTATGATGAACATACCAGGCTGTAGGGAGGATCTCCCAGGCATCATTTCCTTTAATCTCAGAACAGCCTATAGAGGCACTGACTGTAAGCACTCAGGCCTCGGGGAGGAGAATTCTCAATGAATATTTGCTTCATAAGTCTTTTTTTTTTTTTTTTAGTTTTTGGCCAGGGCTGGGTTTGAACTCGCCAGCTCCTGTATATGGGGCCAGTGCCCTACTCCTTTGAGCCACAGGCACCGCCCTCTTTTCTTTTCTCTTTCTTTCTTCTTTTCTTTTCTTTTTTCTTTTTTTTTTTTGACAGAGTCTTTCTGTTGCCCAGGCTAGACTACCATGGCCTTAGCCTAGCTCACAGCAACCTCAAACCCCTGGGATCAAGCAATCGTCTTCCCTAAGCCTCCTGAATAACTGGGACTACAGGTTCCCATCATGATGCCTGGCTAATTTTTCTATTTTTAGTAGAAACGGACTCATCCTTGCTCAGACTGGTCTTGAATTCCTGAGCTCAAGTGATCCATGTGCTTTAGCCTCCCAAAGTGCTAAGATTACAGGTGTGAGCTATGGTGCCCAGCCACACCTAGTTATTTTTAGAGATGGGGGCATCACGTTTTTGCTCTGGCTGGGCTCAAACTCTTGAGCTTAAGCAATCCACTACCTTGCTCTCCCAGAATATTGGGATTACAGGTATGAGCCACTGCACCTGGCCAAGGAGAGGTATTCTTCATAGGGAGATCAGTGTATTCTAATTTCCTGAAAATTCTTAGCTCTGTTAGAAATGTAATGAAGTGCTCATTTCAGAAATTATTTTCCATCCCCTTGTTGTTCAAGCTCAGTCTTTCTTTCTTTTTGTTTTTTTTTTTTTTTTTTTTGATACAGAGCCTCAAGCTGTCACTCTGGATAGAGTGCTGTGGCATCACAGCTCACAGCAACCTCTAATTCCTGGGCTCAAGTGAGTCTCTTGCCTCCACCTCCCAAGTAGCTGGGACCACAGGTGCCCACCACGACGCCTGGCCATTTTTTGGTTGCAGCCGTCATTGTTGTTTGGCAGGTCTGGGCTGGATTTGAACCCGCCAGCTTAGGTGTACATGGCTGGCGCCTCAGACTGTTGAGCCACAGGCGCCGAGCCTCAAGCTCAGTCCTTCACAGGGCTGCACAGGCCTGGTCTCTGGACTGACAAAACAGGCAGACCCAGGATGGTAGGGGTTAGCAGAACCTTCATTCTCTTGTTTGTGTTCTGTGTTGACTGAGAGTAAACAAGGAGGCCTCAGATCTCAGATCTTATTCCTTTATACTTTTTCTTTGGATTAAGAGGTGCCTATAATCCTAGCATTTTGGGAGGCTGAGGTGGGTGGATTGCTTGAACTCAGGAGTTCAAGACCAGCCTGAGCAAGAATGACACTCTGTACTAAACATAGAAAAACTAGCTGGGCCATGTGATGTGTATCTGTGGTCCCAGCTACTTGGGAGACTGAGGCAAGAGGATTGCTTGAGTTCAAGAGTTTGAGGTTACTATGAGCTACGATGCCACAGCACTTTGCCCAGAGCGACAGAATGAGACTCTTCCTCCTCCTCCCCCCCAAAAAAAAGAAAAGAAAAAGAGGTATCAAGACAGAGTGGTTCAGGGAGTTCAGGAGTAGTTGGAATATGAGTGCTTCTGGGCAGGTTTACCTATCTTTGTTAAGCTTCTGTGTCCTCTTCTCAAAAATGGGAATATTAATAGCTTTTACCTCATAGGATCATTTGTTTTTGTTTTTGAGACAGAGCCTCAAGCTGTCAGAGCTAGAGAGAGTGCCGTGGCATCACAGCTCACAGAAACCTCCAATTTCTGGGCTCAAGCAAGTCTCCTGCTTCCCCCTCCCAAGTAGCTGGGACTACAGGCGCCTGCCACAGGCCCGGCCATTTTTGGTTGCAGCCGTAATTGTTTGGCGGGTCTGGGCTGGATTCAAACCCGCCACCTCAGGTATATGTGGCTGGTGCGTTAGCCTGTTGAGCCACAGGCGCCGAGCCTCATGGGATCATTTTGAAGACATGGAAACCAAGGCATGTGAAATGTTTATCAGCCAGGATCCTCAGTAAAGAAAAATCTTGCAGCTCAGCACCTGTAGCTCAAGCGGTTAGGGCACTAGCCACATACACTGGAGCTGGTGGGTTCAAATCCAGCCTGGGCCTGCCAAATACCAATGACAACTACAACCAAAAAATAGCCGGGCATTGTGGCGGGCGCCTGTAGACCCAGCTACGTGGGAGGCTGAGGCAAGAGAATTGCTTAAGGAGGTTGCTGTGAGTTGTGACGCCATAGCACTCTAGCCAGGGAGACAGCTTGAGACTGTGTCTCAAAACAAGTTTGGATTATGATAGTAGGATTTAAGTAAGAGTACAGTGGTTTGGCATCTAAACAAATCTAGAAACTTTTCTGTCTGTATGGGTAACCTTAGTTTAATCAGAATTAGATGAATTATGGTACTAGGAAGCCTTTAAACAAAACAAGCCATATTCTCATTAAAACTGAAAAATAGGATCAGGCACAGTGGCTCAAGCCTGTAATCCCAGCACTCTGGGAAGCTGAGACGGGTGGATTGCTTGAGCTCATGAGGTGAGACCTCATTTCTAAAAAATAGCTGAGCATTGTGGTGGATGCCGGTAGTCCCAGTTACTTGGGAAGCTGAGGCAAGAGGATTACTTTGAACCCAAGAGCTTGAGTCTGCTGTGAGCCATGACGCCACAGCACTGTATCCAGAATTGCAGAATGAGACTCTGTCTCAACAAAAAACAAAAACAAAAATAGCCAGGCTCCATGGCTTATCCCTGTAATCCTAGCCCTTGGGAGGCCGAGGAGGGTAGATTGCCTGAGCTCACGGGTTCGAGACCAACCTGAGCCAGAGTGAGATCTCATCTCAACAAAAATAACTGAGGGTTGTGGCGGACACCGATAGTCCCAGCTACTTGGGAAGCTGAGGCAAGAGAATTACTTGAGCACAAGAGTTTGAGGTTGCTGTAAGCTGTGACACTGCAGCACTCTACTGAGGTTGAGAAAGGTGAGACTGTCTGAAAAAACTAAAACAACTGAAAAATAGCTTGTACCCCAGTAATTTCTAGTCCTCTTGACTTATTGTAGGTGTGAACAGCATTGGAAAAGATGCCTGCCCCAGCTACCACATATGAAAGAATAGTTTACAAAAATCCTTCTGAACACCACTACATGAAAGTTTGCCTGTAAGTTCAGTTTCCTAAATTCTATTTTAGATTATTTTTAAAAATTAGTTTGGGGGCCAGGCACAGCTCACACCTGTAATCCTAAAACTCTGAGAGGCTAACGCGGGTGGATGGCCTAAGCTCATGAGTTTGAGACCAGCCTGATCTAGAGCAAGACCCCGCCTCTAAAAATAGCGGGTGTCTGTAATCCCAGCTACTTGAGAGGCTAAGGCAAGAGAATTGCTTGACCCCAGGAGTCTGAGGTTGCTGTGAGTTATGTGCCATTGCACTCTATGGAGACTCTGTCTCAAAAAAAAAAAAAAAAAGCCAGCTGCAGTGGCTCATGACTGTAATCCTAGCACTCTGGGAGGCTGAGGTGAATGGATTGCCCTGAGCTCACAGATTCAAGACCAGCCTGAGCAAGAGTGAGACCCAGTCTCTAAAAAATAGCTGGGCATTGTGGCAGGTGCCTATAGTCCCAGCTACTTGATGGCTGAGGCAAGAGAATCACTTGATCCCAAGAGTTGGAGGTTGCTATGAGGTTTGATGCCATGGCACTCTACCAAGGGCAACAAAGCGAGGCTCTGTCTCAAAAAAAATAGTAGTCTGAATAGGCCTGGGATGGTGGCTCATGCCTGTAATCCTACCACTCTGGGAGGTCGAGGTGGGTGCATTGCTTGAGCTTAGGAGTTTGAGAGCAGCCTGAGCAAGAGCAAGACCCCATCTCTACTAAAAATAGAAAATCTAGCTGGGCATTGTGGCGGGGGGCCTGTAGTCCCAACTGCTCGGGAAGCTGAGGCAGGAGGATTGCTTGAGCCCAGGAGTTTGAGGTTGCTGTGAGCTATGATGATGCCATGGCACTCTACCCAAGGCGAAAAAGTGAGACTATCTCAAAAAATAATAGTAATAAATAAAAATTAGTCTGAGGCTCAACGCCTATAGCTGAGCAGTTGGGGTGCCAGCCATATACACTGGAGGTGGTAGGTTCGAACCCAGCCCGGGCCTGCCATACAACAATGGCAGCTACAACAACAAACTAGCTGGGCATTGTAGCAGGTGCCTGTAGTCCCAGCTATTTGAGAGGCTGAGGCAAGAGAATTGCTTAGCCCAAGAGTTTGAGGTTGCTGTGAGGTGTGACACTGTGGTACTCTACTTAGGGCGGCATAGTGACACTTTGTCTCAAAAAAAAAAGTAAAATTAGTCTGAATAGCATGAAATTTAATACAGTGTTTTCTTTAATGTTTTTTAACAGAGAATTTCAAGATCATGGAGTCGGACTGAATGCTGCACAGTTCAAACATCTGCTAATTTTAGCCCTGAAAGACCTTTTTGGAGAGGTACAGAATCATTTTGTAGATTGAACATTCCTGAAGTCTTTATAAATAGTACAAAAAGAATGCTTTTAAAACTATGAAATTGCGGAAGCACACTTTCAGAAATGGTGACTTTTTTGTAGAGTCTAATATGCCTTCAACTTGACAAGGAACTTGTTAGATATTTTAGTACAGTGCTACTCAAGGTATGATCTGGACAGACAACCTGCAAACTGCATTTTTTTTTTTTTGCCCCCCCCATCTTGAAGATAAGGGGTTCATACCAGAAATAGAGAGCCACCTATTTCAGTGAAAAAGTCCCTCATTGTAAAAAAGATAAGCTGAATTAAACAGTGTGCTTAGTGATACTGTTTGTTTACTTTCTAATTCAACACCTTATTTTATCTCTGATTATTTTCAGTTGAGCAGGTTTATCCTAGCATCCACTTCAGAACGGAAGTAGTATTGGAAGTTGAGAGAGAGAGCAAAGAGAATTCTTGGGAAATTTATTTATTTATTTTGAGGCAAGAGTCTACCTTTGTTGCCCTCTGTAGAGTGCTTTGGAGGTCATAGCTCACAGCAACCACAACCTCTGGGGTCAAGCAGTCCTTTTCCCTCAGCCTCCTGCATATCTAGGTCTACAGGCACCTGCCACAACACCTGGTGGTTTTATTTATTTATTTATTTTTGAAACAGAGTCTCACTTTGTTGCCCCCTGGTAGAGTGCCATGGCGTCATAGCTCACAGCAGCTTCAAACTCTTGGGCTCAAGTAATCCTCTTGCCTCAACCTCCCAAGTTGCTGGGACTACAGGTGCCCACCACAATGCTCCGGTAGCTTTTCTATTTTTAGCAGAGACAGGGTCTTGCTCTGGCTCAGGCTGGTCTCCAACTCCTGAGCTCAAGCAATCCACCTGCTTTGGCCTCCCAGAGTGCTAGGATTATAGGCATGAGACAGGGCACCTGGCCACACCCAATTGTTTTTAGAGACAGGGGTCTCATTCTTGCTCTGGCTGGTCTTGAACTCCTGAGCTCAAGCATTGAGCCTCCCAGATTGCTAAGAGTGCAGGCATGAGCCACAAAATTATATAGTCTTTCAAATCAAAATCTGTTAAGCACTCATAATTTAACTTTACTCTGCAAAAGAGTCTATTAAGAAGATGAAAAGACAAATTACAGATTGGGGAAAAATATTTGCAAACCACATTATCCGATGAAGGACTAATATCTATTAATAGTATGTACAAAGAACTGTCAAATCTCATTAGTAAAAAAATCAAACAACCCAATTAGAAAGTAAGCAACAAAAACGTGAACAGACATTTCACTAAAGAAGATACACAGTAGGTAAAGAAACACATGTAAAGCTGAGTGCAGTGGCTCACACCTGTAATTCCAGCACTTAGGAGGCCAAGGTGTGTAGATCACCTGAGCTCACGGGTTCAAGACCAGTCTGAGCCAGAGCAAGACCTCAACTCTAAAAATAGCCAGGTATTGTGGTGGGCGCCTGTATTCCCACCTACTTGGGAGGCTGAGGCAAGAGAATTGCTTGAGCCCAAGAGTGAGGTTGCTGTCAGCTATGACGCCATGGCACTCTACTGAGGGTGACAAAGTGGGACTCTGTCTCAACCAAAAAAATAAAAACAAACCACATGTAAAGATTTTTTTTTTTTTTTTTTGAGACAGAGCCTCAAGCTATCACCCTGGATAGAGTGCTGTGGCTCACAGCAACTTCCAATTCCTGGGCTCAAGTGAGTCTCTTTCCTCCACCCCCCAAATAGCTGGGACTACAGGCACCTGCCACAAAGCCCAGCCATTTTTTGGTTGCAGCCATCATTGTTATTTGGCGGGCCCGGGCTGGATTTGAACGAGCCACATGTAAAGATTTTTAACAGCATTAGGCACTAGGGAAACACACATAATCATAACATGTGTATTGGAATGAGATATTACCACGCAACTAGAATCACTGAATTAAAAAATAATGATCACATTAAATGCAAGGAAAGATGCAGAGAAACTGGTTTGCCTGTACACTGCAGCATATGTACAAGGCTGCAGCCACTCTGGAACACAGTTTGGCAGTTTCTTAAAAAAACACCTGCTGTATATCCCAGCATTAGCATTCTTGGGCATTTATCTCAGAGAAGTGAAAATTTACATTCACACAAAAAATGTGTACACAGAGGTTCATAGCAGCTTTCTCTGTAGTAACTAAAAACTGGAAAACCCCAGATATTCTTCAGTGGATAATTAGTTAAACTATGTTACAGTCATACCATTGAATATTGACCATTCTCAATAGAAAGGAATGACCTGTTGATACACATAACTTGAAGGAAACTCCAGAGAATTATGGGGAGTGAAAAAAGCCAGTCCCAAAAGAATACATACTGGGTGATTCCATTTATGTAATGCTCTTAAAATATAATAATTGTATTATCTGAAGAAAGATTAGACTCTGGTTGCTAGAGGTTAATGGTGGGTGAGAGGAGAAACAGATACTGTTATAGAGGGGTAGAACAAAGGAGTCTTGGATTGATACATTTCTTTATCCTTTTTTTTTTTTTTGAGACAGCCTCAAGCTGTCACCCTGGATAGAGTGCTGTGGCATACCAGCTCACAGCAACCTCCAATTCCTGGGCTCAAGCGAGTCTCTTGCCTCCGCCTCCCAAGTAGCTGGGACTACAGGCGCCCGACACAACGCCCGGCCATTTTTTGGTTGCAGCCATCATTGTTGTTTGGTGGGCCTGGGGGCTGGATTCGAACCCGCCAGCTCAGGTGTACGTGGCTGGCGCCTTAGCCCATTGAGCCACAGACGCCGAGCCACATTTCTTTAACTTGATTGTGATAGCAGTTGCATGAAGCTACGTATGTAGTAAAATCACGTAGAATCCCAGGCACACAAATATTACGAGTAAAACCTGAATAAACTTAGCCGGGCATCGTGGCGGGTGCCTGTAGTCCCAGCTACTCGGGAGGCTGAGGCAAGAGAATCACCTAAGCCCAGGAACTGGAGGTTGCTGTGAGCCTGTGACGCCATGGCACTCTACCGAAGGCAATAAAGTGAGACTCTGTCTCTACAAAAAAAAAAAATAAAATCTGAATAAACTTTGGATTGTACCAACACCAGTTTCCTGGTTTGGTACTGTTAACAATACTTACGTCAGATGTTGACATTGAGGAAGGCTGGGTGAAGGGTGCCTGGAATCTTCCTGGACATTTCTTTGCAGTTTTCTGTGAGTCTATGGTTTTTGTATAAAAAGTTTTTTTTTTTTTTTTAAGTTTATTTATTTATTCATTTTTTGTTGTTGTTGCAGTTTGGCCATGGGTTTGAACTCATCACCCTTGGCATATGGGACCAGCACCCTACTCACTGAGCCACAGGCACCACCCTGTATAGGAAGTTTTTAAAAATCTGTGTACCTTTTATGTGTCAGGTATAAAACCTGCTTCCTGGGTTCTTTAAGGTAATAAACGTGGCCTCTACCCCTGAACTAATGGTTCTTTTAGCTGGAAAACATGTTCAACAATCAGTGACAGCCAGGCGCTGTGGCTCATGTCTATAATCCTAGCATTGTGGGAGGCCGAGGTGGGTGGATTGCATGAGCTTAGAGTTCAAGACCAGCCTGAGCAAAAAAAAGCAAGACCCTGTCTCTACTAAAAAATGGAAAAATTGAGGCAAGAGTTATCTCTTGAGGGCGGCACCTGTGGCTCATTGAGTAGGGCCCCGGCCCCATTTACCAAAGGTGGTGGGTTCAAACCTGGCTTCTGCAAAACAAAAAAATAAGAGGGCATTGTGGCAGGTGCCTATAGTCCCAGCTACTTGGGAGTCTGAGACAAGAGAATTGCCTAAGCCCAGGAGTTGGAGGTTGCTGTGAGCTGTGTGACGCCACAGCACTCTACCAAGGACGATAAAGTGAGACTCTGTCTCCACAAACAAAAAAAAAAAACCAGAAAATAAAAGAGTATCTCTTGAGCCCAAGAGTTGGAAGTTGCTGTGAGCTGTGACACCATGGCACTGTACCCAGGGCCACAGCTTGAGACTCTCTCTCTCAAAAAAAATAATCAGTGACAAGGATGGTGAGAATTTTTTTTTTTTTTTGCAGTTTTTGGCCGGGACTGGGTTTGAACCCGCCACCTCTGGCATATGGGGCTGGTGCCCTACTCCTTTGAGCCACAGACACTGCTTGATGATGAGAATTTTGAAGGAGGAAGTATGGTGTCCTAAATAGCAAGTAGATCGAGTCTAATGTTGGGGATCAGGGAAGGAGCAATTTTTTTTTTTTTTTTTTTTTGAGTTAGAGCCTCAGGCTGTCACCCTGGAGAGAGTGCCGGGGCATCACAGCTCACAGCTCACAGCAACCTCCAATTCCTGGGCTCAAGCGAGTCTCCTGCCTCCCCCTCCCAAGTAGTTGGGACTACAGGCACCTGCCACAATGCCCGGCCATTTTTTGGTTGCAGCCACCATTGTTGTTTGGTGGGCCCGGGCTGGATTCGACCCAGCCAGGTCAGGTGTATGTGGCTGGCACCTTAGCCCGTTGAGCCACAGGCACCAAGCCAGGGAAGGAGCAATTTAAAATGAAGATTGGAAATGAGAGGAGGCATCAGCCATAGGAAAAAGTATAAGAAAAATATTCCTGGCAGGAGCAACTGTAAGGAGGCAACTTAAAGGACCAGCGCCATTAAATAAAATACTGGTTTTATGGAGGAGAGAAACTAAGGAAGAGTTGACAGGATTAGTAGAGTTCAAGAGTAATGGTGATGATAGTCAGCTAATGGCATTATTCTATATGTAGGTTGATGCTGCCTTACCCTTGGACATCCTAACCTATGAAGAAAAGACTTTGTCAGCCATCTTGAGAATATGTAGCAGGTATGACAGTTTTCAGCACATTTCTTGTGTAATAGGACAGAGAGACTGGTGAAGAAGATAAAAATGCTGTCTTCTGAGAATGAGAAGAATTTTGTTATTGTGAATGCTGAGCAGATTTTGGAAGTTTAAAGTGGGGCGATTATGAACATTCCACCAGAAAGTTAAACTCTAGAGAGAGCAAAACTATAATTTGGTTAGAACTGTAGTTTCCCAATTGGTGGTTGTGGTTGTTAGAAATATGTATTTTAAAAATGTTCTTGGTTGAGATTCATTTTATCTCTGCTTGTGACACATGCATTTTCTTGACTTTTCTGCAGTGGTCTTGTCAAATTGTGGAGCTCTTTGACCCTATTAGGATCCTACAAAGGCAAAAAATGTGCTTTCAGAGTGATTCAGGTAAAGACAATTTCTTCATGGGTGGCGCCTGTAGTTCATTGGGTAAGTCTCTGGCCCCAGCCAAAATGCATCAAAAAATAGCTGGGTGTTATGGCGAGCGCCTGTAGTCCCAGTTACTTGGGAGACTGAGGCAAGAGAATCACCTAAGCCCAAGAGCTGGAGGTTGCTGTGAGCTATGATGTTGCAGCACTCTACCAAGGGCGGTAAATGAGACTCTGTCTCTTAAAAAAAAGAAAAGACAATTCCTTCATTTGTTCTATACAAGAATGAACAATGGGTCAGTTGTTTTATATAAGGGTCTCATTCTTGTGCTGGCGTAAAGGTAATATGATGAACATCAGTCTAGCTAAGGGGAAAACCCAGGATTTGATTGTTTCTAAAAATAGGAGACAAAACACATAAATTTTGGTTTTTGTGGGAGATGTTTTGATATAAAACCTGCAGGTCTTGGGTGTCGCCTGTGGCTCATCGAGTAGGGCGCCGGCCCCATATACCAAAGGTGGCGGGTTCAAACCTGGCCTTGGCCGAACTGCAAAAACAGAAAAATAGCCAGGGGCTGTGGTGGGCACATGTAGTCCCAGCTACTTGGGAGGCTGAGGCAAGAGAATCGCCTAAGCCCTGGTGTTGGAGGTTGCTATGAGCTGTGTGACACCACGGCACGCAACCTAGGGCAATAAAGTGAGACTCTGTCTCTACAGAAAAACAAAACAAAACAAACAAAAAAAAACCTGCAGGTCTTATGGCAAAAGCTTAACTTTGCATTTAATGCTTAATGCCTAGTGTTTTATGTATTGGAATGTTCTTTCTGAGCTTACAAATACTTGTTTAACTAAAGCTTCCTCTCAGGACACTCTTTAAAATACTACGGTGTCAGCTTTGTTTATCCTGTAAAACTGTGGGTCTATTCCTCATTGCTTTGTGTTTCAGTGCAATTTTCTCCCTATGTTGGATATCGTCTTAACTTTTTTCTTTCTCTTGTAGGTTTCTCCATTTCTCCTTGCATTATCTGGTAATAGTAGGGAACTAGTATTGGACTGAATAGCCTGCAATTTCAGAAACATTTCTTTACTCTAAAAAATATTTTTTGGACCCTGCATGATGTTTGAAGACTGAAACAGTAAAAGCCTCTGTTTATGAAATTCGAGGGTGCTGAAAGATGTTCCCAGTAATTTCCAGCCATCGTCTTTGGTGGGCTGGACTTCAGAGGAGAGTCTGCCTGAACCAGCCAGTGCTGAACAGGCAGCATCGTCAGCGTATGCACATCAAAGTTGGAGACCGGGCTGAACTTAGCAGGGCCTTCACTCACAGGGATGTGACTACCTTCTCAGAGTTAACAGGCGATGTCAATCCTTTGCATTTAAACGAAGATTTTGCAAAGCACACCAAGTTTGGAAAGACAGTTGTACATGGGGTTTTGATCAATGGACTTATCTCAGCTCTCCTGGGTACTAAAATGCCAGGGCCAGGCTGTGTATTTCTTTCTCAGGAAATTAACTTTCCAGCCCCTTTATATATTGGAGAAGTTGTTTTAGCTTCTGCAGAAGTGAAAAAACTAAAGCGGTTCATTGCTGTTATTGAAGTGTCATGTTCTGTAATAGAAAGTAGAAAGACTGTTATGGAAGGCTGGGTTAAAGTTATGGTCCCAGAAATTCCCAAATCCTGAAATAGGTATTTAAAGATGTAAGTTCAGACACCAATGCCATTATTATTAAAGAGTGGATGAGGAATTGGGGATTACTGTTCTTCACCAAGAAATGGCTGTAGGCCTAGAAACCTATATTAGGGGAAGGGAGCAGAGACAGGAATGTTCACATGTCCACTCTCCAGTATGGCCTTAAATGTTTCATGCAGACTTGAGTGTATGCAAGATTTTATCATCTGTCTAGGTTTTTATTATTTTGTAGAATTATTAGGGCATATGTATTACTTTCTTTTAAAAATTTCAGATTAAGGGTATACATCTGATTAGGTTACATTGTGTTTGTTGGGTAGTGTCTAGGTTTAAATTCAAGAAGTATTGAGGTTATCTAAAGGCTCTACTTTGGGGATTTCAAACGTAGATAAATAGGCACTTAGATAACAAAAAACCTGTCTATATCTGTAGAATCAGTTTCTTACTGAATTTGGAATCTAGCATTTAATTATTGAAGAAAACAAGTTAAAGATATTATCTTTAAATATCTACCCTTTACTAGTAAATACTAGCCTGTGTTACTCAGCAGTTTCTGGATTGGAGTTTATTATTGTTTTGCTTGTTTTTTGCAGTTTTTGGCCAGGGCCGGGTTTGAACCCGCCACCCCTGTTATACTCCTTGAGCCGCAGGTGCCGCCTGAAATTTATTGTTATTTGCACTAGAATGGCATCTTGCTCAACTTTCAGTGTGCCTTGGCTTACGGGTAGTGTTCCTGTTACTGGAGATGATCTTATGTGCAGTCTTAGACTTAGCTGTGTAAACTGTGTCTGACTTGAGAAATGGTGATAATGTGTACCACATGAGATTATTGTTGGAGACTGTAGACAGTGTTAAGCCTGTAAACAGTAGCTGTATTATTGCTCATTCCCCCTGACCGAGGTTCAGGGTTTCCTTGAGTTTAAAGCCAACAGGCCCACAGTTGACCAAATAACCAGTCTTTCAGGGAGTCAGTCAATCTCTTAGTGTTTTTGAATGAGAAGTTTGTATTTTTAGAGTCCAGGTTCTTTTCTCCCTCCCTTTAAAATGTGGATCTACTTCCCATTATATTAATATATGTGTATTATTTTAAAAATCGTAAAAAGAATAGGAAGACAGTGGAAACCAAGTTTTTACCCATAAAATTCACACTTAAGTATACAATTCTCTTGTTTTTTTGTATATCCACAAAGTTGTACAACATCACCAAATCAATTTTACAACATTTTCACCACCACCCCAAAGAAATACCTATTAGCAGTCACTCTCCATTTTTCCTCATTTCTAGCCCTAGGTAATCACCAGTTTAATTTCTGTGTTTATGGATTTCCCTGTTCTGGACATTTCATATAAATAAATTCATACAGTTTATCATTCTTTATAACTGACAACTTTTACATAACAATGTTTTTAGGGGCTCTGCACCCGTAGCATAGTTGTTACTAAACACTAAACAACAAATAAAGCTGGGCCAGCTAAACAACTGCAACAAATAAAAAAATACCTGGGCGTTGTGGCGGGCACTTTTAGTTCCAGCTGCTTGGGAGGCTGAGGCAAGAGAATCTTTTACACCCAAGAGTTTGAGATTGCTGTGAACTGTGATGCTATGGTACTCTACCAAGGGCAATATAGTGAGACTATCTCAAAAAAAAATGTTTTTAGGATTTATGCATGTTATGTGTGTAGCATGTATCAGTGTATCATTTGTGTTTGGCTGAATGATATTCCATTGTATGGATGCAAAACATCATATTTCTCCATACATTGATTGATACTTGTGGGTTGTTTTTGTTTTTTTTTTAAGACAGTCTCACTTTATCACACTCAGTGGAGTGCAATGGCATCACAGCTCACAGCAACCTCAAAGTCTTGGACTTAAACAATTCTCTTGCTTCAGCCTTCCATATAACTGGGACTACAGGTGCCCACCACAATTCCTGGGGCTATTTTTTTGTTGATGTCATTGTTCTAGCAGGCCCACGCCGGGTTCAAAGCCACCATCCCCAGTGCATGTGGCCAGCGCCCTAACCACTGAACTACAGGCACCAAGCTTATTGATTTATATTTGGATTATTTCCACTCTTTCGTTGATGTGAGAAATGCTATGTGAACATTTTAGGAGAGGTTTTATGTGGTCATAGTTTGATTTCTCTCTCGGAGTAGATTGCTGGGTCACGTGGTAACTATGTTGTCATTGTCAAATTGTTCTATAAGGTACTATTGAGTATGAAGTGGTATCTCATTTGGTTATGGTTTGCATTTCTCTAATGCCAACTAACACTTTTTAAGACAGTCATCTATAACAGAACATACCAGTGGTCCACTTGTTCTTTCCAGCTTTTTTTTTTTTTTTTTTTTTTTTGTTCTCCAGCTTTAGATGGTGGTACTCACCACAGCTAGATGCTTTGATGAAGATTAAGTTCAGGCTGGCACAGTGGCTCATGCCTGTAATCCTGGCACTCTGGGAGGCCGAAGTGGGTGGATTGCCTGAGCTAGAGCTAGACCTTGTCTCTACAAAATAAATAAAAACAAAAAATAGGCATTGTGGTAGGCACCTGTAGTCCCAGCTATCTTTTTTTTTCTTCTTAATGCAAGAGGAACAGATTGCTAGAAAGTATTATTCTAGTCACTAGAGGGCAGTGATATGTATTATACAAAGTGAGTTAAAACTATTTAACATTTGTACCATTATTCCAGTGTATGAATGGTGGGAAGACAAAACCAAAGTCTAGGTGAGGAGCAAGGCTTCTGTTTCCATGAGCCTCAGACTGGCAGCACGTGCAGGCCGAGATCCACCTAAAGAACACTTACAGTGAATCAGTACACATGTTGAAAATTTGTTATAACTTCAAAACAAAATAGGGAATTTGAGTCACATTATACAGACTAGAAACCAAGACTGCTTGTTCCTGCAGAATTCACTCCCTGGGACTTAACATCAGTCTTACATTAACTCTGTTCCAACTTTGTGAAGTTAATGTCTTGTTTTATAAACAAGCAAGGAAACAGACATGCTGTGTGCAGTGCACCTGGGATTAACATTTGGGGCTACCTGGCTTTTTCCATCATCCTGTGGGTCTTGTTTCTTATAGGGGCCAAAGGAATATTTCCCCTCCGCCCTCTGAATGCTAACTAAAATCTTTTTTTTTTTTTTTTTTTTTTTTTTTGTGACATAGCCTCAAGCTGTCACCCTGGATAGAGTGACGTGGCATCATAGCTCACAACAACCTCCAATTCCTGGGCTCAAGCGAGTCTCCTGCCTCTGCCTCCCAAGTAGCTGGGACTACAGGCGCCCGCCACAATGCCCGGCCATTTTTTGGTTGCAGCCGTCATTGTTTGGCGGGCCCGGGGTGGATTGAACCCGCCAGCTCGGGTATACATGGCTGGCGCCTTAGCTGGTTGAGCCACAGGCGCCGAGCCGCTAACTAAAATCTTAACTGACAAAAAACAAATTAATTGGAGAAAAACATACAAGTTTATTAATGCACACACGGAAGAACCAGTTATTACCCCAAACCCCCTAATAGGGTTTCGAAGCTTTTATAACCATCTTGAAACTTCACAAAGAATGAGGGCTTGAATTGAGGTTATGAAAGTGATCAAGATGAGGCCTCACTGGTAGCCCTGAAAGAGAATATATGGTAAATGACTCTCTCAGACCTTTAAAGGTATCAGACTCTCAGTTAACCTTCCCTAGATCTGGAATGCAGGTTCTCTACAGATGCAAATCTCCCCCACAAAAAAACAGTTTTGCAGGGCTACTTTTGTTTTCTACCTGAACCACTCTCAAAATATGTCAAGGAGGGGGCTGCCTGTGGCTCAGTGGGTAGGACACCAGCCAAACTGCAACAAAAAATAGCCAGGTGTTATGGCGGATGCCTGTAGTCCCAGGTACTTGGGAGGCTGAGGCAAGAGAATCTCATAAGCCCAAGAGTTTGAGGTTGCTGTGAGCTGTGACGCCATAGCACTTTACTGAGGGCAAAAATGTGAGACTCTCTTTAAAAAAAAAAGAAATGTCAAGGAAAGATACTTAGAGGTGAAATGTTATTATTTTCTTCGTTCTCATTAGTGGAACAATGTCAGTTTCTATAATAGCATCCTTTTATATGGTATTAACATAATTGGAATCATTCTATAGAGTTTTGTTTGTTTGAGACAGAGCCTCAAGCTGTCACCCTGGATAGAGTGCTATGGCATCACAGCTCACAGCAACCTCCAATTGCTGGGCAAGTCTTCTGCCTCCACCTCCCAAGTGGCTGGGACTACAGGCGCCCGCCACAACGCCTGGCCATTTTTTTTTTTGCAATTTTTGGCCGGGGCTGGGTTTGAACAGCCAGCGCCCTACTCCTTTGAGCCATAGGCGTCACCCTCGCCCTGCCATTTTTTGGTGGGCCCAGGCTGGATTTGAACCCGTCAGCTCAGGTGTACGTGGTTGGCGCCTTAGCCCGTTTAGCCACAGGCACTGAGCGTATAGTTTTTTTTATGATCAGAAAGTTCTACATCTTCTCTGCTAGAGTTGTAGGATTGTCCTGTATACAATTAGTTGACGGCTTCCATTCATACATGTCATCTCCACTTTTTCTAGGATGACAGTGATTATGTGTCTTCAGAACAGAAGTGCTAAAGGGGGTGGCACCTGTGGCTCAGTGGTAGGACACCAACCCCATATACCGAAGGTGGCGGGTTCAAATCAAAGGTGACATAGTGAGACTCTGTCTCTACAAAAAAAAAAAAAAAAGTGCTACAGGGGTTAGTCTAAAGATAAGTGTGTGGGCCAGATACAGTGGCTCACAACTGTAATTCCAGCACTGTGGAAGGCTGAGGTAGGTGGATTGCTGAAGGTCAAGAATTCAAGACCAGCCTGAGCAACAGCAAGACCCAGTCTCTACTAAAAATAGAGAAATTAGCCAGCTGTTATGGCAGGCACCTGTATCCAACTACTCAGGAGGCAGAGGCAAGAGGATTGCTCAAACACCTGGCTAATTGGGCTGCGCCTGTGGCTCATCAAGTAGGGTGCCAGCCCCATTATGCTGAAGGTTGTGGGTTCAAACACGGCCTCGGTGGAACTGCAAAACAGAAAAATAGCCTGGCATTGTGGTGGACACCTGTAGTCCCAGCTACTCTGGAGGCTGAGGTAAGAGAATCCCCCAAACCCAGGTATTGGAAGTTACTGTGAGCTGTGTGACGCCACTCTACCGAGGGCGATAAAGTGAGACTCTGTCTCTACAAAAAAAAACATCTGGCTAATTCATTTATTTTTTGTAGAGATAGTCTCAGGAGTTTGAGATTGCTGTAAGTTATGATGCCATGGCACCCTACCCAGGGTGACAGAGTGAGACTGTCTCCAAAAAAAGTTATGTGTGGGCCAATTATGGTGTTGGGGAAGCATATCAAATCTGGCTGATTTATACTGTGTAACTTTAAAAAGTAGCTTCTCAGTATGAGTATTTTCACATTTTTTATACTCCCTAAGAGTCATGGTGTTTAATTCCTGTAAATAAGAAGTTGGAACAAAGAAGTAGGTAAAAAGTTATCGATACTTCTCTTTGACGACTTGTTTTCTCCCAAAGCCAAGATTTCCAAACTGCTCAAGAATGACTTCAAATGGAAGCTTGGGTGACCCTAAAATTAGAAAATCTCTCCCAGATAATTGAGGAGAGGATAATTGAGGTGGTCTTCACTGTTCCAGGTCATGTGTGGGAGTACAAAAGTAATGACATTTTAGACCAAATTGTCCTAGCACTTTCCATGTAGGGTCATTATAGGACTGCAATTTATGTAATGTTTGATTGCCACAGAAAGAAATACCCATTTTAAGCACTTTCAACTTAATGTACTAGAAAATTGCTTAACAGATTTTTATATTCTATTAGAAACATTTTCATATTGGAGAAATGCCACTCATTTCTTTTTCTGAGTAGCAACAGAGAGAATGCCTTGCCACAACCACCATTTGTGGACCTGATGTGTGTACTCATCTAGAAAAAGAAATTGCTAAATGCACAACTGAATACCTTTTAGGTAATCACAGGTTTTCATTTTATGCTGAATTATTAGTCATTATTCTTTTATGTTTTTAGAGGATGATTCAGAGACCAATTTACTTCCAAAGAAAATTGCTATTAAATTATATCTATTAAGTTTTTATATTAAGACATTTTTACCAAGAGATGACTGTCACTCTGAGTGACTGTGCCACAGACATGTGAATGCCTCACACTAAGGAAAGCACATGTAGTGAGAATAAGATGGAGTCAGTCAGGCTAGGGCCAAGAGGACACAGCTGGTCTGGTCAGTTAGGTCCTAAGTGACCTTTACATCCTATCTCCCATTCTTACTGTTTTATAAATTTAGCCCTCATCTTAAAGATGTCTATCTTGAGTAGGTTAGGTGGATTGATTTAGGAGATTGGAATGTTGTAATAGGTCACTGAATTACGCTGATTATTTAAAATGAGGGTTAATGTGGCCTTTGCTTTGAACTTTTGTGTATAAAACTGTGATTTTGGAAATGGAAGAACAGAACAGTCTTGGAGAGGCTACTCTCACTGTTCTCCAGAATCCCAGCCTTCTGACAAAGTTTGGTGGACCTGTCCCTGTCTCTACATACTGGCTGACAGTGACGGGAAGCTGGACCCTCTTTGGTAACATTTCAACAAAATTTATTACCTATCTCTGTCTGAGTAGAATGGGCGTGTTGCCGAATTAATGTTGGGTTACACTTAAGTATCTGAGTCCCAGATGTTTTACTGCCTTTGTTCTTATCTTTGCTTTTATTTTGGGTTACCAATACAGCAGAAACATGAAATCTCAGCATCTTCAGAGAAATTTTGATTTGGAGCTAGAAGAAACCCAAAACTAATGTTAATACTACATAAATAATATGACAAAATTAATAGAGGGACCTATAGTTAATTTCTTTTTCTTTTTTTTTGTAGAGACAGAGTCTCACTTTATCGCCCTCAGTAGAGGGCTGTGGCGTCACATAGCTCACAACAACCTCCAACTCCTGGGCTTAGGCGATTCGCCACAACACCAAGCTATTTTTTTGTTTTGCAGTTCGGCCAGGGCTGGGTTCACTCTGTATATGAGACTGGCGCCCTACTTGCTGAGCCACAGAAGTCGCCCCTTCTTTTTTAAAGACAGTCTCACTTTGTCACCCTTTGTAGAGTGGAACCCACTCCTGGGTTCAAGTGATTCTCTCCCTTTAGCCTTCCAAGTAGCTGGAACTATAGCTGTGCCACTATACCTGGCTAATTTATTTATTTTTTGTAGAGACAGAATCTCGCTATGTTACTCAGACTGGTCTTGAAATCCTGGGCTCAATCAATTCTCTGGCCTCAGCCTCCCAAAGTGCTGGGATTATAGATGTTATAAATATGAACCACCACACTCATGCAAATTTACCATTTTTTCTTTTTTTTTGCAGTTTTTTTTTTTTTTTTTGGCCTGGTGGTTTGAACCTGCCACCTCCAGCATATGGGGCTGGCTCCCTACTCCTTGCGCCACAGGCACTGCCCCCCCCTTTTTTGAAACAGTCTCACTTCGTTGCCCCCAATAGAGTGCCATGGCAGTCATAGCTCATAGCGACCTCAGACTCCTAGGCTCAAGCAATTCTTTTGCCTCAGCCTCACAAGTAGCTAGGACTACAGGTGCCTGACACAATGCCTGGCTATCTAAATGAAGTCTCACTCTAGCTTAGGCTGGTCTCAAGCCTGTGAGCTCAGGCAATCCACCCACCTCGGCCTCCCAAGTGATAGGAGGCCACATGAGCCACTGTGCCTGGCATGACCTACAGTTAATTTCTAAGGTGGTTTTTAGCTGTGAAGCAGTTCAAATGATCTTATAAACCCTTGTGATGTGGTGGAAAAACATCAACATGTGAGGAAAGTAAGAATGATTGTGAGTTGAGTTTTATCCTTTTATATCTAGATCATGAATATCTAAAGTAATCTAATCATTTTGAGTTGAGAGGCCATGCTTCTTGGGAAACACTGAGTTTTTCACATGCAGAATGATTTGATTTTTTATTTTTTTATTTTTTTTTGAGACAGCGCCTCAAGCTGTCACCCTGAAGAGAGTGCTGTGGCATCACAGCTCACAGCAACCTCCAATTCCTGGGCTCAAGCGAGTCTCCTGCCTCCGCCTCCCAAGTAGCTGGGACTACAGGAGCCCGCCACAACGCCCGGCCATTTTTTGGTTGCGGCCGTCATTGTTGTTTGGCGGGCGGGCTGGATTCGAACCCACCAGCTCAGGTGTATGTGGCTGGCGCCTTAGCCATTTGAGCCACAGACTTTTTAGAGCAGTTGCCAAGCCTAGAAGCATCCTCACTAAAACTCATTATATTCAGTCAATCTGGCCAGACATTAGATAAACAACCTGGGGGCCATGGAAACATTTGAAAACACTTTTTTTCCTCCTGCTAGTCTTGAGTACTTAAGTAGGTGGCAGAAGCTGAGATGCCATCATTCCTCATTAGCTTTGGAGCCTGAGACTGGAAACAAAGCTGATTTAGTGTAGATTAGCTCTAGCCTGGGGAGAGTTCCCCATGTTTGGCCTGAGCCACTTCAAAAGCCAAATGGATAATGAGGCTGTCGGAGGGTGTAGGGCCTGGTTCCCAGTGGATCATGGGATCCAGTTAAGTCCAGGATCCTGAGGGGATTACCTAGAAGATACTGATTTGGGTAGATACAAATTGTGAGGCTCAGGGAGATTTCTTCCAAGGCACTTGCTTCTGAGAACTTCCAGAGAAAGGGAAAGGCTGGATTGAGAGTTTGCTCCTGGCTTCCTCCCATTAAATACCTGATTTCTCACTTTCAGTTTCCTTTCTCTACTAAGGAAAACTAGACAAGGTTGTTATTTTATGACCCTTGCAACTCTGATCTTCAGATCTAATTACTGTTCTGTTTCCTTCCTTTCCAGAGAGATAAATACTTAAATTCCTTTCAGTAGAACAATTTTTCTCTCCCTGTATGGTTCTTCTGCTACTTTTTTGTTGTTGTTGAGACACAGTCCCACCCTATGCCCCTTAGCAGAGTGCAATGGGCATGGTAGCTCACTGCAACCTCAGACTTGGGCTGTGGGCATCCCGTTGCCTCAGCCCCCGGAAGCCGCTGGGATTACAGGCGCTCGCCATGGCGCCCAGCTGGGTTTTTCCGTTTTGTTTTAGGAGTCGGGTCTTACTCTCGCTCAGACAAGTCTTGAACTCCTGAGCTCAAGCAATTCTCCCTCCTCAGCCTCCCACAGTGCTGGGATTACAGGCGTGAGCCACTGTGCCCAGCCTGCTGCTTTTCTTTTTCTTTCTTTTTTTTTTTGCAGTTTTTGCCTGGGGCCGGGTTTGAACCCGTCACCTCTGGTTTATGGGTCCGGTGCCCTACTCCTTTGAGCCCCAGGTACCGCCCAATTCTGCTGCTTTTCTTAATGTAAGACCTAATACTGTGTATTACCTCTGTACCAGCCTGTCATTAGCGCATGAATACTTCCAGTAATCCTACAAGGTGGAGGCTATCATTGTCTTCATTCCTACCGATGAGAACCCTGAAGCAGACAGGTTAGACTGCCAGTGAGCTGAAGCCAGGTGTGAACCCAAGAAGCCACTGTAGAGCTTGAGCCCTTAACCACAACCAAAACAGTCTTTAACTTCTTCTGGTTTATGAAGGCAGCTTTTTGCCTAGTTCTTGTATCCAACATTGTCTTTTTTTAAATTATTGTTTCAGGTTAATTATTGTTTATTTGAGGGTTCAAAGAATGAGGTTACAATGTTTGCATTTGTTAGGTAGAGTCTCTCTTGTGAGACCAAGAGGTGTGCCATTCACCTTAACACATTGTGCCATTAAGTTGACGCACATCCATCTCCCTCCCTCCTCCCTTCCCCCATCCTTCATTCCCCCACCCCCACCTTGAATTGATTTGAATTTTTCCCTTATGTGGGCATTATGAGATCGTCTACTGGCGTCATAATAGTATTGAGTACATTGGATTCTTGTTTCTCCTTTCTCATGATACTTAGAATTATGTGTTTCAACTTCATCCAAGTGTCTTTTTTTTCTTTGAATGTAAAGCCTTACCCTACCTATCTGTTTACCTCTCCCTACCTCTCTTCAGACTTTTCACCTATCTCCCTCCTCCCCTTACTCTTCTCTTTTTTTTGAGACAGAGTGTCACTTCATCATCTTTCATAGAATGCTGTGGCTTCCTAGCAGCAACCTCAAGCTCTTGGGCTCAAGGGATTCTCTTGCCTCAGCCTCCCAAGTAGCTGGGACTACAGGCACCTGCCACAATGCCCGGCTATTTTTTCTTTTTTTTTTTTTTTGAGACAGAGTCTCACTGTGTCATCCTTGGCAGAGTGCTGTGGCATCACAGCTCACAGCACCTCAAACTTTTGGGCCCAAGCAATTCTCTTGCCTCAGCCTCCCAAGTAGCTGGGACCACAGGTGCCTGCCACAACGTCTGGCTATTTTTGGTTGTAGTTGTTGTTTGGCAGGCCCCAGCTGGGTTTGAACCCACCAGCTCGTGTATGTGGCTGGCGCCCTAGCCAATGTGCCACAGGCACCAAGCCATGCCCGGCTATTTTTTTTGTTGCAGTTGTCATGGTTGTTTAGCAAGCCCTGGCTGGGTTCAAATTCGCCAGCCCTGGTATATGTGACCAATGCCCTAACCACTAAGCTATGGGTCCCGAGCCCCTTACCTTACTCTTATATTATCTGCTTAATATTTAGCTGTCTGCCCTTGAAGCAGCAGAACCCAGGCTAGAAGTTTTAGTGGCCAAGGTAGTCTCAAAGTGGCTCCCCATATCTCTGTCAAACTTCAGAGATATGTGATCTCTTGAAAATGTCCTTAACCTAGCTATCAGGGAAAGATGTGGCAGCCCAGGAACATAAGGGTGTGAAAGGGCTTCTTTTTCCACCTTTCCATTTCTTCAGTGTCTCCTTCTCAGCCTGTCATGCATTCTTCTCTCTGGTCCTCTAGTGTACATAGCTTTACAACACCCAGACCTCATAAACTTCTGGACTAGCCTGGATGTCCATACAGGTTTCCAGTTGTTTGTGTGGCTAAGCAGCTTGATACCAAGCAACATGTTTGTCTTTAACTCTCCTGTTCCTGACACAGTATCTGGCATCTAGTACATGTTTTGCAAGAGGTTTGCTAAAAGAATGAGCGAAAAGTTCTTTCTCTATATCCCGGAGGATAAAATGGACTAAATCTCTCTTGTCCTTAAAGACCACACTGAAACCCCAACTCTTCTATGAAGTACCACATGGTCTACTCTAGCTGTCATTATTCTTTTCTTCTTTATTCTCCCATGAAACCTGGTCCCTCAATTCCAGCGCTCAATACAGGCTTTCTTGGAGTCATTTTTTTCTGTGACAGTCTTTTCCTATTCTAAAAAAATCACTTGAGGAAAAGAACTTTGCTGGTTTTCTGTCTTGTCCTTCACAGGACCTAGACAACGTTGAATGTCTTCCAGTAATACTGACTCTGAAAAAAATTACTACGATATTGTCACTGTCATCCTCCAATCACATTATCTTTTTTTTTTTTTTTTTTGCGGTTTTTGTCAGGGCTGAATTTGAACCCACCACCTCCGGCATATGGGGCCAGCACCCTACCCCTTTGAGCCACAGGCGCCACCCTCAACTTTTTTTTATTTTGAGACACAATCTCACTTTGTCGCTCCTGGTAAAGTTCTGTGGTGTCATAGCTCACAGCAAACGCACAATCTTGGGCTCAAGTGATTCTCTTGCTTCAGCTTCCCTGGTGGCTGGGACTATAGGCGCCTACCACAATGCCTGGGTAGTTTTAGAGACGGGATCTCACTCTCGATCAGGCTGATCTCCAACTCCTGAGCTCAAGCAATCCAATTGCCTTGACCTCCCAGAATGTTAGGATTACAGGTGTGAGCCACTGCACAAGGCTAATCACATTATCCTAAATGAGATTAAAAATAATCTCATTTAGAGCCCAGGCATGGTGGCTCATGCCTGCAATACCAGCACTTTGGGATGCCTATGGAGGAGGATCATTAGAGGCCAGAGGAGTTTGAGACCAGCCTGGACAACTTAATAAGATCCTGTCTCTACAAAAAAATTTTAAAGTTAGGCAGGTGTGGTAGTGTGCACCTGTAGCCCCACTTAGGAGGCTTAGGCAAGAGGATCACTTGAGCCCAGGAGTTTGAGATTACAGTAACCTATGATTCCACTATTGCCCGGCTGCCTGGGTTACAGGGTGAGTCTCTATCTCAAAAAATAAATAAAATCAAATTTGGAAACAGTATGTAAAATGCATTCCTCAGAACATGTGAAATTGCTCATAAGGTATGAACTGGGGATAAGTCGATTTTTTATACTAAACCATTGGATTGTGTGTTTGTACAGATTACAAATGGAACTAAGCCCCAGATGCTAGATTCAAAGAAGCCTTCCTCTTACTCTCTGAAATTTATCTCATGGAACCAGTGGCTGGTATCAGAGAACTGGACCCCAGTTGTTTAAGATTATTTTTTTTCTAATCATATTAATATTTTCTTTCTTTTTTTTTTTTTTTTTTTTGTAGAGACAAAGTCTCGCTTTATTACCCTCAGTAGAGTGCCGTGGCATCACACAGCAACCTCCAACTCCTGGGCTTAGGTAATTCTCTTATCTCAGCCTCCGGATTAACTGGGACTATAGGCGCCCGCCACAACGCCTGGTTAGTTTTTTGTTTTTTGCAGTTCGGCCAAGGCCAGGTTTGAACCCGCCAACTTCAGTATATGGGGCCTGCACCCTCCTCGATGAGCCACAGGTGCTGCCCCACCTGGCTATTTTTTGTTGCAGTTTGGCCGGGGCCGGGTTCGAACCCGTCACCCTCTGTATATGGGGCTGGCGCCCTACCCACTGAGCCATAGGCACTGCCCAACATTATGATGTTTCATTACTTGTGTTTCTCCCATAGATATATTGGGATTATATGGATCCATATATTGCTTTTTTCATTTAATATTACATCAATAGCATTTCGCAATATCATAAATATTCTTTAACGATTTGGTTTTTTATTTTTGTATTTTGTAAAGACGGGCTTGCTATGTTGTCCAGGCTGGTCTTGAACAACTGACATCAAGCAATCCTCCCGGCTCAGTTTCCCGAGTAGCTGAGATTACAGTCCAAGCCACCATGCCTAGCTGATAATCTGATTTTTAGCATTATAAAAAATTCACATTTAGGCTCGACGCCTGTGGCTCAACAGGTTAAGGCGTCAGCCACATATACCTGAGCTGGCGGGTTCGAATCCAGCCTAGGCCCGTCAAAAACGACAATGATGGCTGCAACCAAAGAACGACCGGGCATTGTGGCGGACGCCTGTAGTCCCAGCTACTTGGGAGACAGAGGCAAGAGCCTCGCTTGAGCCCAGGAATTGGAGGTTGCTGTGAGCTGTGATGTCATGGCACTCTATCCAGGGTGACAGCTTGAGGCTTTGTCTCAAAAAAAAAAAAAAAATTCACATTTATATACTAAGATTTGTCTAATTCTCTATGTTAGGTATTTGTCCTTGAAAGTTATTTGTTGGCAGTGCCTGTGGCTCAAAGGAGTAGGGCGCTGGCCCCATATACCAAAGGTGGCGGGTTCAAACCCGACCCAGCCAAAAGCTGCAAAAGAAAAAAAAATTAAAAAAAGAAAGAAAGTTATTTGTTTTTTTTGTATTGATGTCTGATTATTTCCATAGGATACTCTCTTAGAGACAAAATTACTGAGTCACAGGATGAGACCATTTTCAAAGCATTTAATGTATATTGCCTGATCTCAGCTCCTAGCACAAGGGCTATTATATGATTGGTACTCAATAAATAATTTTTTTTTAATTACAGACAGTGTCTCACTTTGTCACTCTTGGTAGAATGCCATGGTGTCACACTCACAGCAACCTCCAGCTCTTGGGCTTAGGCGATCTTCTTGCCTCAGCCTCCCGAGTAGCTGGGACTTCGGGCGCCTGCCAAAACACCCAGCTACTTTTTTTGTTGTTGTTGTTACAGTTTGGTTGGGGCAGAGTTCGAACCTGCCACCCTCTGTATATGGGGCTGGCACCCTACTCAATGAGCCACAGGCACCACCCTACATTCTTTTCTTTTTTTTTTTTCTGAGACAGAGTGTCAAGCTGTTGCCCTAGATAGAGTGCCATGGCATCACAGCTCATAGCAACCTCCAACTCTTGGGCTTAGGCGATTCTCTTGCCTCAGCCTCCCAAGTAGCTGGAACTACAGGTGCCCACCACAATGCCTGGCTATTTTTTTGTTGCAATTTGTCCAGGGTCATCAGATTCGAACCCACCACCCTCTGTATATGGGGCTGGCGCCCTATTCACTGAGCCACAAGCGCCATCCTCAGTAAATAATTGTTGAATGAATAAATGAGTGCCCTCCAAAAAGGTTGGAAAACTTTACACCCCCACCAGCAATACAGGAAAAGACCCTTATTTTGCTTAGTGCACATCATGATAGTGTAATGACTGAAACAGGATTTTGGTTTCTGCGATTCTGGCAATGAAATAACCTATTTGCCTTAAGCCAGAAGGAAGAAGTTGAATCCTCCATAAATGACATATGGTTTTACTTTAATAGATTGATGCTTTTAAACACACTTGGACAAAAATGGAATGGAGGAAGAGTTCTGATTATTTTAGGGCTGAATCATGAAGTTTCATGATTCCTTCTTCACATCTCTCTCTATTGGGTCTTGGTCCTAGAAGTCAATCTGTCATGGCCACTTGACTACTTGGGGTTGCCCAGCAATCCCATTAGGCTTGATATCTGCAGAGAGGAGCCTTTATGTACAATCTTCAGGGGTCCTCAAACTACGGCCTGCGAGCCACATGCGGCAGTGAGAATTGTATTTGTTCCTGTTTTGTTTTTTACTTCAAAATAAGATATGTGCAGTGTGCATAGGAATTTGTTTATAGTGTTTTTTTTTAAACTATAGTCCGGCCCTCCAATGGTCTGAGGGACAGTAAATTGGCCCCCTGCTTAAAAAGTTTGAGGATCTGGTTCGGCGCCTGTGGCTCAACAGGCTAAGGTGCCAGCCATGTACACCTGAGCTGGCGGGTTCGAATCCAGCCCAGGGCCCGCCAAACAATAATGACGGCTCCAACCAAAAAATGGTCGGGCATTGTGGTGGGTGCCTGTAGTTCCAGCTACTTGAGTCAAGAGACTCACTTGAGCCTAGGAATTGGAGGCTGCTGTGAGCTGTGATGCCACAGCACTCCATCCAGGGCAACAGCTTGAAGCTCTGTTTCAAAAAAAAGAAAAAAAAAAAGTTTGAGGATGCCTAGGTCTTTCCTGTGATGTCAAATTTTGGTAGTGGTGGTAAGATTACTAAGAAACTTTGTTCCCTTCTTGTATAAAATGTAAACATTTAATAGAGATTAATTCTATCTTAACTCCTTTCTGTGAACTATAGGGGAAGGAAGAAACTAATACTGTTTCATCTTTTATTATGTGCAAGCCCCTTCCCAGTCTATGGTATCCCTCAAACTTTCCATACAGATAATATCTCTATTTTGCAGATGGAGGGAGTTGAGGCCCAGATAGGTTGAGTAACTTAGGATCACAAAGTTGGTAAATGCCAGAGCCCTGGATATCCTGGTCATCTGATTCCAAGTCTAACCCATCACCATTCTGGAATGCAGCACTGGGAGAGGGTTGTACAGGAGAATTTCTGTGTGTGTGTGTGTGTGTGTAGAGTGGGTGCAGTGGATGGTGGAGGTGGAGTGGGAAGGATGAAGAGATGTGGTGTCACAATTATGGCCTTGTATTCAGGCTGACTGAGGCAGATTTGAGAAGTTGACCCCAAGGTTCTCTGGCTCTAGGTTTGAGGTTCTTGGAGCCAGTACAGTGGAACTGAATACTCCCAAGTCTGAGGAATTTGGATGAAATTTCTGGGGCTTAAAGGCCTGTGGGATGCAGAAAGTAGAAACCAAAAGTAGAGGCTGAGAGTCTCTGAAGTAGTTCAGAGGGTCCCCAGTTCTTAGAACATAGGTCTGAGGGTTCTCAGGGCCAAGGCCTCCAACTGTGAAGTCTAGCTCTTAAGTTCTAAGGTCTGAGAAGCCAGGTTCAAGAGTCCCTGTAAAATCTGAATCCAAAGGGCTTGTTTTATTTATTTTATTTTATTTTGAGACAGAGTCTCAAGCTGTCGCCCTGGGTAGATTGCTGTGGGGTCAAAGCTCCAACTTGGGCTCAAGTGATCCTCTTGCCTCAGTTTTTCTATTTTTAGCAGGGGGGAGGGTTGGGGGAGGGGTGGTGTCTCCTTTTGCTCAGGCTAGTCTCGAACTCGTGAACTCAAGCAGTCAACCCACTTCAGCCTCCCAGAGTACTAGGATTACAGGCGTGAGCCACCGCGTCCGCCTGAAGCACCTATGGCTCATTGAATAGGGCGCGGGCGCCATATATCGAAGGTGGGGGTTTCAAACCCAGCCTCCCGGAATTGCAAAACAAATAGCCGGACGGGCATAGTGGTGGCGCCTGTAGTCATAGCTACTGGGGAGGCTGAGGCAAGATCGCTTAAGACCAGGAGTTGGAGGTTACTGTGAGCTGTGTGACGCCACAACGAGGACGATAAAGTGACCCGTCTCTACAAAAAAAAAAAAAAAAAAAGAGCTTGTTTAGAGTCACGTCGGCAGGGCTCAAACTGAGGGTCCCGTCCTGAAAGCCCTTTTTCTGTCTTAGGGTCTTCGGGCCTGGAAGACCTGATTAGGGAAGGTTGAATTGCAAGGGTTTCAAGTCTTAGGGCCTGATCTGAAAAGCCCAATTTTGAGAGGCTTGGTTTGGAAATCTCAGCCTGAAGTTTCCTGGATCCCAGCATTCAGGATAAGGTGTTCTAGGATCGGAGAATCCCTGGTGGTGATGGCTGAGGGTGGAGTGTTCCCGTGTCCAATGTCTGGAAGGCGCAGGGAAGGGGCGGAAGATGAGGGTGGGTGACCCTTATTGAGGGCCGCGGGACCAATTTACAGGGTCGGCGCTAGGACCCGGGGGGAGACGGCAGGGCCTAAGGCAGCCGGTGTTGACAGAAACGGCGGTGGAGACTAGTCGGCGCTAGGACCCCGCGGGGCCGCGGGTGGCGGCGGCGCTTTGGGCGGCGCGTGTTGACAGCGGCGGCGGTGGAGCCGGGCGGGTGGCGGGAGGAGGCGCCTCCGGTTCCTGCCCCGCGACCCTAGGCGGCGGCCGAGCTTCCCAGGATGGCCTTCATGGAGAAGCCACCAGCCGGAAAGGTGCTGTTGGACGACACGGTGCCGCTGACAGCAGCCATCGAGGCGAGCCAAAGCCTGCAGTCCCACACGGTGAGCGGCCCTCCGGGCGGGCGGCCTCGCTCCGCGAGAGGACTGCGGGCTGCCCGGAGCGGGCTGGGCAGGGTCGTCGGACGGGAACTGGGGCAGGGTGTGGGTTGGCTGGCTAGGAGAGGTCTGGCGTGGCGGTGGGTCTGGGTCAAGGCCACCGGGGCCCAGGCGAACGGGGAGGCCCTCCGGAACGGCCAAGGGTGGGAACCACAGCCCCCAGAGCCGAGGGGTGAAAGGCTCAGCGGTGCTCTGGAAGGCGACTCCGAGTTGGGGGAGGTGTTGGATTCCCGGGCTGGGGGAGTAGTCAAGAGAACCTCTCAGGACCCTCTCATCCACTTCTGCCTGCTGCCAGTCTTCTTTTTGGGGGGGCCATAGAATTTCCTCTTTGCATCTGAAGGTCTGTACGACGGGGATGAGGGTGTGCCAAGCCAAATGGAAGTATGACTTTAGAGCCTGCTTGTTGGGATACCAGAATGAATAGTTGAGGTCTGCGGCCGCATTTCCAGGTCAGCCTCTTGGCCTTGGCCAGAGGTGGAAGGAGGAATGGAGTGGAGGGCGATCGGGATCCGGCTGAGGCAGGTGTATGAATGTGATCCTTTCCGTTTCTAACCTGCTCTTTAGTGGGCAGTAGTAGCATTTATTTGAGTTTAAAATCCACCCGAGTAGCATAAAGGAGTAATAGGTCCTCATAGTAAACGCAGGCGGAGTTAATTTCTATTACATATACTGTCTTTTATGGGGCTTTAAAACCATAGTTGTTTTCATTTGCCTGTACCTCTTTTTGAAAGGCACGCTAGGCATTATAATTTACAAGCAATAAACCCAGGGAATAGCAAAAAATCTGGAGCTGCCAGCCAGTGGGACTTTTGGGGAAGTAATGAATGGTGAGAGACATTTCTTAAATTGTAATGTTTGGTTGGGCCACCGAATCAGATTCAGGCTCAGAGGCTTGTTTGTTTACCATTGCAGTGTGTTTGGGATTCATCATCTGGAGGTTAAAGGCCCACAATAGCCTTCTGTTTCTCTTTTTGTTCCAGCTCTTCTGGTGACTTCAAAGAGACCTTTCATTCTGTAATAAAGTGGGGTTTTTTTGAACCTCAGTTTCCTCTTCCACCAGCTATGCTTTGTAGGGCTTGGATTGTTCAAAACATTCATTTTCAGTTAAGAAAATGATTATCTTTTTTAAAAGGGCAATTTATTTCATTGGGTGTATCTTTAATCCTATTCTATAGGACAGAATTGATTAAACTCGCTATAATTTGTGCCTAGGGAAGTACAGATTAAAGGTTGAACTTTAGGATTGGAAGTCAAGAATAATTCTGCTATTAGATATTTTATTTTTATTTATTTATTTACTTATTTTTTATTGAGACAGTGTCTCACTTTGTCACTCTTGGTACAGTGCTGTGGCTTATAGTTCACAGCAACCTCAAACTCTTGGGCTCAAGCAATTCTCTTGCCTCAGCCTCCCTAGTAGCTGGGTCTCTAGGTACCCACCACAACCTGGCTATTTTTTTTTTTTTTAGAGTCTCACTTTATCACCCTTGGTAGAGTGCCGTGGCATCGCAGGTCGCAGCAACCTTCAACTCCTGGGCTTAGGTGATTCTCTTGCCTTAGCCTCCCGAGTAGCTGGGACTACAGGTGCCTGCCACAACATCGGGCTATTATTTGTTGCGGTTTGGCCAGAGCTGGAGTCGAACCTGCCACCCTTGGTATATGGGGCCAGTGCCCTACCCACTGAGTCCCAGGCACCACCTCAGGCTTTTTTTTTTTTTTTTGGTTAGCAGGCCTGGGCAAGATTTGAACCCACCAACCCCAGAGCATGTGGCCAGTATCCTAACCCTAAGCTTTGGGCGCCTAGCCTATTTATTTATATTTTAAGACATAGTCTTATTTGTTGCCCTCAGTAGAGTGCTGCAGCTTTATAGCTCACCGTAACCCCAAACTTCTGGGCTCAAGCCATCCTCTTGTCTCAGCCTTCCAAATAGCTGGGACTACAGACTTCCACCGTAAAGTCCCGCTATTTTTTTACAGACAAGGTCTCACTCTTGCTCAGGCTGGTCTCAAACTTCTGAGCTCAGGCAGTCCACCCGCCTCAGCCTCAGCTCTTAGATTTTTAAAAATTTTTAATTATTATGGGTATATAATGGTTGTATGGTTGTGTATCTTCACAGGGCAAATGTGATGTTTCAATATAGGCATACAATTCAAATTTATCAAATCAGGGTAATTGGGTTATCCATAACTTGGGAGCATTTATCATTTGTTTGTGTTAGAAATTTACAGTTCCAGGCTCGGTGCCTGTGGTTCAACGGGCTAAGGCTCCAGCCACGTACACCTGAGCTGGCGGGTTCGAATCCAGCCCTGGCCTGCCAAGCAACAATGACGGCTACAACCAAAAAATGGCCGGGCGTTGTGACCGGCGCCTGTAGTCCCAGCTATTTGGGAGGCGGAGGCAAGAGACTCGCTTGAGCCCAGGAATTAAAGGTTGCTGTGATCTGTGGTGCCACGGGACTCTATCCAGGGTGACAGCTTGAGGCTCTGTCTCAAAAAAAAAAAAAGAAAAGAAAAGAAAAGAAATTTCCAGTTCCACTCTTTTAGTTATTTTATTTTAATTATTTCATTTATTTATTTATTTATTTATTTTTGAGACAGAGGCTCTAGCTGTCTGCCCAGGATAGAGTGTCGTAGAGTCACAGCTCATAGCAACCTCAAACTCTTGGGCTTAAGTGATTCTCTCGCCACAGCCTCTGGAGTAGCCGGGACTACAGGTGCCCACAACAATGCCTGGCTATTTTTTGTTGCAGTTGTCATTGTTGTTTTAGCTGGCCTGGGCCAGGTTCAAACCCGCCAGCCTTGGTGTATGTGGCCCGCACCCTACCCACTGAGCTAGGGGTGCTGCCCTTTTGGTTATTTTAAAGTTATGTTCTAACTCTGCTGTTAGATTTTTGACTTGACTATGGCAAGTATATCATATATCCTTTTAAGGAATAGAGTTGAGTTATTAGGTTTAATTTGTACTAAGAGTAAAGAAATAGATGTTTATAAATGCTTACAGACCACTTCCTCCAGGAAGCATCTCATGATTTCCACTGCTCCAGGCCATATGCCTACCCACACCTAAATCTTTTTTTTTTTTTTTTTTTTTTTACCACCTAAATCTTTTTTTTCTTCTCCCCATCTTTTTTTATTGTTGTTGTTTGGCAGGCCCGGGCTGGATTCGAACCCGCCAGCTCAGGTGTACGTGGCTGGCGCCTTAGCCCATTGAGCCACAGGTGCTGAGCCTCTTCTCCCCATCTTTATTTTTTATTTATTATTATTTTTTTTTAAGACAGAATCTTACTCTGTTGCCCCAGGCTACAGTGTCATGGCATTAGCCTAGCTCACTGCAACCTCAAACTCCTGGGCCCAAGAGAGATCCCCTTGCCTCCAGCCTCCCAACTAGCTCAGACCACAGGTACCCCCACACCTGGCTATTTTTTTCTATTTTTAGTAGAGATGGGGTATCACTTTTGCTCTGGCTGGTCTTGAACACTTGAACTAAAGAAATCCTCCCACCTAGGCCTCATAAGAGTGCTCGGATAAGAGGCACAAGCCACTGAGACTCAGCCTTCTCCACCTTAATCTTGATCAGTTTATATTGTGTCATTACTTCTTTACTTTTTCTCTCCTATAGGTTGTGAGGAGGGACACTTCTTGTTCACTTTTGAGTTCCTGTCCCTAGTATCTGATATGATTTCATATGTATCTATTGAGTGAAAAAATAGGTTGTAGTCTTATTATGTCTCATTTTCTGTTTGTGTGTAAAGCTGGTAATTATGAAAACTGGAACCATAACTTTGAGGACTTGGAGATCAGGGCTTAGCTAGGTGGTGAAAGATGTAAAAGGATTCCATTTTTATTTCTTTAAAACATAAAATAAAGGCCAGGTGTGGTGGCCCACACCTATAATTCCAGCACTCTGGGAGGCTGAGGTGAGTGGATTGCCTAAGCTCAGGCGTTGGAGACCAGCCTGAGCAAGAGGGAGACCCCGTTTCTAAAAATACCTGGGTGTCGTGGGAGATGCCCATAGTCCCAGCTACTCAGGAGTCTGAGGTTGCTGTGAGCTATGAAACCACGGCACTGTACCAGGGGTGACAAAAGTGAGATTCTATCTCAAAAATAAATAAATAATTAAATAAATAAATAATAAAACACAAAATAATTTAGGGTAGAAAATGGCAGTTTGTATAGTGATGACTGAACACAAAGACAATGACTCACAGGAGACCCATAGAGGCAGATGTGGTGGAGAAAAAAAAAATGACATTGTCTTGCATAATTTAACTGTTCTTTGTTCTTGTTATTTTAGCTGTAATGTTTGAGACTGAGACATGTTTTATCAGCTCGCATTTTATTAAAATCATATGCTGATGCAAACTTTTTACGCTACTAGTGTCTTATGAGTAAGTCTTTTCTTTTTTTCTTTCTTTCTTTTTTTTGAGACAGAGCCTCAAGCTCTTGCCCTGGGTAGAATGCTGTGGCATCATAGCTCACAGCAACCTCCAGTTCCTGGGCTTAAGTGATTCTCTTGCTTCAGCCTCCCGAGTAGCTGGGACTACAGGCGCCCACCACAATGCCCAGCTATTTTTTTTTTTTTTTTTTTTTTGGTTGTAGTTGTCATTGTTGTTTGGCAGGCCCGGGCTGGATTGGAACCTGCCAGCTCTGGTGTGTGTGTCTGGTGCCTTAGCCACTTGAGCTATAGGCACCAAGCCATGAGTAAGTCTTTTTGAAAGAGGAACTGTTGGGAATTATTTTGGAAACAAATAGTTGTTAAGAGTGGTATGTAAAAGAGAAAGGCATTATTTTCTATTGGGAAGATTGAGATGGCTTTCCAGCTTATTAGCTGAAGGGAGATGGTGTCCTAAAAGGCAGAGATCTACCCTCCCTTTGAGATGCTGAATCTCTAGGTGGCTGCTACTTGGCTGTAGACAGAAACACAGGGAGGGGAGAAATAGTAGACAACCTTTGGGTTGGAAGATGTAAGACCTTAATACAGTCCTAGGCAGACACTTGCTGGTCATGTGGAATTGGCTGGGCCAGCAACTTAAACCTTTTTGAAGTTTAGGTTTTTCATCTGTGAATGGGAGTAATAAACGCTTGCCCTGACTGCTTCCCAAGGTGTTACAAAGATCAAATGACCTAACTTTATGAACTATTTGTAAAGCAAATTTCTTCCTTCCTTCTTCTATCTGTTCAGAGAAATTTCTTCCTTCCTTCTTCTATCTGTTCAGAGATGGACAAAGGTTAGACACATTAATGTATATTATTGCCACTAATTCTTTCATAGTTCATTTGTGTTCATAGTACCTTTCATTTATCAAGGTTATTTAACCTTGGGAAACAGAATTTATAGCAGAAAATGATTTACATTTTATCAATTTAGTAGGGCAAAAGTTCTGTGGATTTGAAAATACAGGTGCCAGAAAAATGAAGGCAACACAAGGTCACCATCAGAAAAACACATTTGGAAGAGCCACTCGTTGGCAGAAAGGAGGAGCATTGGTAGGTGATTCAGTGCCTGGCTGTAGTTTGAATGATTTTATTTTTATGGGGCACAATGAATTTAGCTTTAAGAAATAGACTAGGCCTCTGCTGCAAGGATATGAAACAACTTCCATAAAATCAGACAGATTGGTATTTATGGGGAGATGGTTCCGGGTTGAGGTCAGAGGAAGGGGGAGGATTTTCCAAACAAAAAGAATTCTGGTAAAAAACCACACAGGTGAGGTGTGAGAAAATTTGGGAGGACTAAGAGAAGATAAGAGAAATATAAATTCTTGGCTACATGAAAGTATAAACTTTTAAAGTCACTAGACTAAAAAAAATGCTTATCTAGCTAAAATGGAAACCTATGGAAACTGACAGTTTTGATTTTTTTTTTTTTGTAGAGACAGAGTCTCACTTTACCATCCTAGGTGGAGTGCCGTGGCATCACACAGCTCACAGCAACCTCCAACTCTTGGGCTTAAGCGATTTTCTTGCCTCAGTCTCCCTTGTTGCTGGGACTACAGGTGCCCACCACAACGCCCCGCTATTTTTTTCTGCTTTTGCAGTTTGGCGGAGGCCGTGTTTGAACCCGCCACCTTCAGTATATGGGGCCAGCGCCCTACTAGATGAGCCACAGGCGCTGCCCGAAACTGACAGTTTTGGATTATCAAATGTTCATATCCGAGTTTTGCTGGTTGATAAGCTGTTTGAGACAGTTCCACTCTCCTCACAAAGACATGATCTTATTACTTTGCCCAGGCTGGTCTCAAACTCCTGGACTCAAGCAATTGGCCAATCAAGGGCTGGGATTGCAGGTGTGAACCACTGTGCCTGGCCTTGTGATAGCTTTTCATCTCAGTTTTCTCCTTTTTAAATAATCTTCAGCAGGGATGGTCTTGATCAGGGTCCATTTATACTCCATTTGGTGCATTTTGTTCTTTAGAAACAACAGATAATTTAATTAATTAATTTTTTGAGACAGAGTCTCACTTTATCGCCCTTGGTAGAGTGCTGAGGCATCACAGCTCACAGCAACCTCCAACTCGTGGGCTTAGGCAATTCTCTTGCCTCAGCCTCCCAAGTAGCTGGGACTACAGGCACCCGCCAGGACGCCTGGCTATTTTTTTGTTGTTGCAGTTTGGCTGGGGCTGGGTTCAAACCCACCACCCTCAGTATTCGGGCCGGCACCCTACCCATTGAGCCACAGGCGCTGCCTGATTATACTTTAAAAAAAAAAAAATATCAGGGATGGTAAGAAATTATGATAAGATGAATACAACTGAAGATGCTATGTCAGATGCATCTTCAGATCTTCAATTTGCAGACTTACTGTCTTTTTTTTTCTTTTTTGAGACAGTCTCATTTTGTCACCCTTGGTAGAGAGAGTGTTGTGGCATCATAGCTCACAGCAACCTCAGACTCAGACTCCTGGGCTGAAGCGATTCTCTTGCCTCAGCTTCCCAAGTAGCTGGGATTACAAGCACCCACCATGACACCCGGCTATTTTTAGTTCAGGCTGATCTCATTGTGAGCTCAGGTGATCACCTGCTTCAGCATCCCAGAGTGTTATGACTGTAGGTTGAGCCACTGTGCCTGGCCTTTTTTTTTTTTTTTTTTTTTTTGAGACACAGTTTCACTATGTAATCCTAGGTAGAATGGATTACATGTGGTGTCGTAGCCCATAGCAAACTCAAACTCTTGAGTTCAAGTGATGTTCTTGCCTCAGCCTCCCAAGTAGCTGGGACTATAGGTGCCCGTCACAATGCCCAGCTCCTTTTACAGACAGGGTCTCACTCTTGCTCAAGCTGGTCTTGGACTCCTGAGCTTGGCGATCCACCTGCCTTGGCCTCCCAGAGTGCTAGAATTTGTGTGCCCTACTCTGTTTGTTTTGTTTTAGAGATAGGATCTTGCTCTGTTGCCCAGGCTGGAGCGCAGTGGTGCAATTGTAACTCACTACAGTCTTCCACTCCTAGGTTCAAGTGATTCTCTCACCTTAGCCTTCCAAGTAGCTGGAGCTATAGCATGTGCCACTACACCTGGCTAATTTACTTATTTTTGTAGAGACAGAGTCTCGCTATATTGCTCAGCCTGGTCTTGAACTCCTGGACTCAATCAATTCTCTGGCCTCAGCCTCCCAAAGTTCTGGGATTATAGATGTGAACCACCGCACTCCTGCAGCAGATTTACCTTTTTTTTTTTTGAGACAGAGTCTCACTTTTTTGCCCCCAGTAGAGCACTATGGCATCATAGCTCACAGCAACCTCAGAATCCTGGGCTCAAGCGATTCTCTTGCCTCAGCCTCCCAAGCAGCTGGGTCTACAGGCACTTACCACAACACCCGTTTTTAGAGACGAGGTCTTGCTCTGGCTTAGGCTGGTCTCAAACTTGTGAGCTCAGGCAACCCATCTCGGCCTCCCAAAGTGCTGGGATTACAGTTGTGAGCCGTTGTGCCCAGCCATAGATTTACCATTTTTTTTTTTTTTT
>CAUYON010163548.1:0-19393 GCA_963573935.1 Arctocebus calabarensis | reverse complement strand
CCCAGCTACTTGGGAGGCAGAGGCAAGAGACTCGCTTGAGCCCAGGAATTGGAGGTTGCTGTGAGCTGTGATGCCACAGCACTCTACCCAGGGCGACAGCTTGAGGCTCTGTCTCAAAAAAAAAAAAAAAAAGAAAGAAATCTAAGAGATGATTTTGCTAAAAAATCCTATCAAATGTTTAAAGAAACATTAACACCAATTTATACAATCTCTTCCAGAAAACAGAATAGGAGGAATACTTCTCAATTCATTTTATGAAGACAGAACTACCTCAATAACAAAAGCAAAGTACAAAAGAAGAAAATTACAAAATATATAGCTATAGCAATATATAAACAAGATTATGCCCTATGAACAAAAAGGGCTTATCCTTTTATTTCTAGTTGGTTGACTATTTAAAGCTTAATCAATAAAATCTACTACATTATCATTAAACCTTCTATATTAAAGAAAAATCATATGATCGTATCCACAGTTGTAGGAAAAAGCTGGACAAAATTCAATACCTATTCATATAATACAAACTATCATAAAAATAGGAATAGAGGAGAATGTCGTCGACTTGATAAACAGCATCTATAAAAAATATCTATAGGCTTGGCACCTGTGGCTCAACATCTGAGTTGGCAGGTTCGAATCCATCCTGGGCCTGCCAACCAACAATGACGGCTGCAACCAAAAAAATGGCCGGGCGTTGTGGTGGGCGCCTGTATTCCCAGCTACTTGGGAGGCGGAGGCGGGAGACTCACCTGAGCCCAGGAATTGGAGGTTGCTGTGAGCTGTGATGCCACAGCACTCTATCCAGGGTGACAGCTTGAGGCTTTGTCTCAAAAAAAAAAAAAAAATCTATAGCTAGATCATACTTAACGGTGAAAGAATACTTTCACACTAAGAAGGTATAAGGCAGGGCTCAGTGGCTCACCCTGTAATCTTAGCACTCGGGGAGGCTGAGGTGGGTGGAATTCTTGAGCTCAGGAGTTTGAGACCAGCTTGAGCCAAGTGACACCCAGTCTCTACTAAAAATCGATAAAAATCAGTCAGGTGTGGTGGTGGGTGCCTGTAGTCACACCTACTTGAGAGGCTGATGTAGGAGGACTGCTCGAATCCAAGAGTTTGAGGTTATTGTGAGCTATGATGATATCACAACATTCTATCCAGGGTTATAGAGTGAGACTCTGTCTCAAAAAAAGAAAAAAAGACATAAAGATATCTACTCTCACCACCTTTTTTTTTTTTAATAATTGTTGGGGATTCATTGAGGATACAAAGTACCAGGTTACACTAACTGCATTTGTCAGGCAAAGTCCCTCTTATAAATGTGTTCCTCCTCCCAAGAGGTAGATCACAGTAACCTCAAACTCCTGGGTTCACGTGATCCTTTTGCGTCAGCCTCCCAAGTGGCTGGAACTACAGGTGCCTAGCACAATGCCTGGCCCATTTTCTGTTTTAGAAAAGGGTTTTCACTCTTGTTCAGGCTGGTCTCAAATTCCTGAACTTAAGCGATCCTCTTTGTTGAGTCTCCCAGACTGCTACAATTATAGGCCTGAGCCACCACACCTGGCCCACTCTCACTCACCACTTTTATTCAACATGGTGCTGAAAGTGGTAACTACTCCAATAAGGAAAATAAAAAAAAAAAAAAAAAGGAAATAAAAACACACACAGATTGCAAAGGAAGAAATAATTTCCTATTTTCACATAACCTGTCTATATAGAAAATCCTGAGGAATCTATAAAAATAGTCCTAGAATAAGTAAGTTTATCAAAGTCTCAGTTTACAATATAAACACAAAAATCAACTGCATTTCTATACACTACCAATAAATATATATGGACACCAAAATTAAAAGGAAATAATACTTAAGTGTAAATCTAACAAAACACATATAGAACTTAATGCTGAGAACTACAAAAAAGTAATGAATGAACTCAAAGAAGATCTAATAAATGCAGAGATGTACTATGCTTATGGATTGGATGGAAACACAGTAACAACTTCAATTTTCCCTAGATGGATCTGCATGTTTAACATAACTCCTTATCACAATGTCAGCAAGGGGGCCAGTGACAGTTGTTCACACCCACAATTCCAGCACTTTGGGAGGCTGATGTGGGAAGAATGCCTGGACCAGGAATTTGAGGCTGCAGTTGGCTATGATGATGCCACCTGTGCTCTAGCTTGGGCAACAAAGTAAGACTATCTCAAAAACAAACACAAAGGCTGGGCACGGTGGCTCACACATATAATTCTTAGTATTCTGAGAGGCCAAGGCAGGTAGGAGCCTTTAGCTCACAAGTCTGAGATCAGCCTAAGTAGGGGAAAGACCCCAGCTCTCATAAAAATAGAAAAACTAGGGTGGCGCCTGTGGCTCAAAGGAGTAAGGCACTGGCCCCATATAATGGAAGTGGTAGAGTAAAACCTATCCCTGGCCAAAAATTGCAAAAAAAAAAAAAAAAGAAAAAAGAAAAACTAGCCAGGCATTGTGGTGAGTGCCTGTAGTTCCAGATACTTGGGAGGCTAAGGCAAGAGAATTGCTTGAGCCCAAGATCCTGAGGTTGCTGTGAGTTATGATGATGCCACGGCACTCAACCCAGGGGGACAGAATGAGACTGTGTCAAAAACAACCCCACAAAAAAACGAAAACAAAAAACAGGTCAGCAGGATATTATGTAGATGGAGACATGCTTATTCTCAAATTTATATAGAAAGGAAAAGATCCTAAACTAGTCAAAAGCAATTTTGAAAATAGAACATAAAGTTCAAAAACTACAGTAACCAATATAGCATGGTACTTATGGAAGGCAGACATATGAATAAGAGGAAAAGAATGGAAAACCCAGAAATATATCCACACAAATAAGTTCAGCTATTTCTTTTTTCTCGTGGTTTTTGGCTGGGGCTGGGTTTGAACCCACCACCTTTGGCATATGGGGCTGGTGCCCTACTCCTTTCAGTCATAGGCGCCGCCCCAGTTCAGCTAATTTTTGAGGAAAGTGCAAAGGCAACTTGGTGAAAGAAGGACAGAATTTTAAGCTAATGGTGCCACAACAACTTAGACATTCACAGGCAAAAATATAAAAATAACAGTAAAAGAATCTTGATATAAACTTCATAACCTATATAGAAATTTACTCAGAATGGATCCTAGATTTAAACGTAAAAAACAAAGAATACAATGCAAAGCTTTTAAAAATAAAACCTTTAGAAAAATATGTAGGAGAAAATCTTTGAAAGAGTTCACAGACTGAACACCAATCATGATCCATAAAAAGAAAACTGATAAACTGAACATCATTAAAATTAAAAAAGTTTGGCTCGGCGCCTGTGACTCAACGGACTAAGGCACCAGCCATGTTCACCTAAGCTGGCAAGTTCGAATCCAGCCTGGGCCCGCCAAACAACAATGACGGCTGCAACCAAAAAATGGCCGGGCATTGTGACGGGCACCTGTGGTCCCAGCTACTTGGGAGGCAGAGACAGGAGACTCGCTTGAGCCCAGGAATTGGAGGTTGCTGTGAGCCGTGATGCCACCGCACTCTATCCAGGGTGACAGCTTGAGGCTCTGTCTCAAAAAAAAAAAAAAAAATTGAAAAAGTTTGTTCTGCAAGACTCTATTAGCTGGGGAATGAAAATAATCTAGTCCTTCAACAGATGAATGGTTAAAACAATTGTGGTACTACTACACCAGGGAAAATACTCCACTGTCGATACACACCGACAACCTGGAATAATCTCTAAAAAAATTATGCTGATTGGCTCGGCGCCTGTGGCTCAACGGGGTAAAGCGCCAGCCATGTACATCTGAGCTGGCAGGTTTGAATCCAGCCCGGGCCAGCCAAACAACAATAACGGCTGCAACCAAAAAATGACTGGGCGTTGTGGCTGGGCGCCTCCCAGCTACTTGGGAGGCGGAGGCAAGAGACTCGCTTGAGCCCAGGAATTGGAGGTCGCTGTGAGCTGTGACGCCACAGCACTCTATCCACGGTGACAGCTTGAGGCTCTGTCTCAAAAAAAAAGAAAAAAAATTATGCTGATTGCAAAATGCCAGTCCCAAAAGGTTATACACTGTGATTCCACATGCATAACATTCCTGAAATGACAAAGAACACAATAGTGGTTGCCAGAGGTTAAATGTGATGAGTGGGATAGGAGGGAATAGATGTGGCAAAACATGAGGGATCCTCATGGTGACAGATATTCAGAGTCAATGCAGTGTCTGGTATAATGTACTACAACTTCAAAAGATGTCACTACTGGGGAAACTGGCCAAAGGGCATGAGATCTCTCTGCAATTTCTCATAACTGCCTATGAATCGACAATGATCTCAAAATAAAAATTTAAATTCAAAGTAGAGTCTCACAGGTATTACGAGTAAGATGGAGGAAAAAGAAAATGGCTTAAAGCAGTCAGAGTAAGAGGAAGAAATTGGCCACCAAGGTGAATGACAACAGGCAGATGATCCCCCAGCACCTCAACTCTGGATTCTGCAAAGGTGTTCTGCTCAGAAGCAAGAAGCATCAAGGATTCCTGGCAAGTTTTTACTAATACTTCAGTTATCCTTCAAACATGGAACATTTTGGAAATAAGTATCCAAAATCCTCAGGAAGCACAATCTGGAAGAATCCAGAGTCCAGTCAAGCTGGAGCACAAGAAAAGGCACCATGCAGAGCTGAACGTGGCCTTAGGTCTCCAGCTGGCTGCAGCAGAAGCTGAAGGTGAGAGCTATGCTGCAGATGGAAGTCACAGTAAAGCAATGGTGAAGCACAAGTGAAAATGAAAATGCTCTTCAGAACACAAAATGGACAGAAACAAAATGACACCATGTAAGTAGCTCAAAAACATATTTCAGAACAATTAACAAACTTAAAAACATTTGGCAGAAAGTTTTAGCAACTTTCCCCAAACTGCATGCTAGGAAAAGTTGCACATTCTATTCAAATGAAGTCCTCAACTCTGGAAAGGTGAAAGGCTCATTATTTTCATACCTCCTACTGTTAGCATTCGAAGTCGTTCCTTGAAAACTGCAAGATCTGAGAAGCAGAGTGGGGTAGTACGGGTGAGCGCAGAAGGAAAAAGACAGGTGAGAGTTAGTTTAAAAACACCCAAAACACCAAAATCCTACACCGTTACTGCAGAAACAGATAAACATAAACACTATTACAGAGACACACACACACACCAAAGGAGAAATGGGTAGGTTATGTGGTCAGGGATGAATCCATGAGAGCTATTTTGTTAAACATGGGAACTGTCCACAGAACAGCTGGAATGAGGCGAATCAGAAGTAGGGGGCCAGCTCTCCTGACACTGGTTAGCCATCAGGCGTTTGACAGCTCCTCATCTGCCTACCCTCAAGAAGTAGCTGACACAGCGCTCTTCTGCAAAGTTGCGTATACCCAATCTAGATGACTTTGGGATGAAAAATTGAGGAAAAGAGTGGAAAAGCCACATTTTTAGAGCAGCCATTTCTTAGGACTAGATTCAGGCAGTACATTAGACTCTAAATCCTAAGATTCTGAAGAATTCTAAAGAAGGGACAGGGTCTTTGCTCTCCCCTCTCAAGAAGACAAACTAGAACACAAGAGCTTGGTAGCTGAAAATAACCCAGAAGCCACAGCTCTACCTGCAGACTATCCATTTTCCTCTACCTGTAAACTGATATCTACCATACAAAAAGGTTTCTTGGCCAGTGGTGAAGATCAAGATGTCTATCTGGATACACAAAGTGTGTTCCTAACCCTTTGTTGCCTGGGTGTGTGGACCTGGAGGATGGGGTCAGGAAGGCAGGTGGCAACAGGAATACACAGAGGGGCTGATGGCTGAGTACTTCCTTTGAAGCCAATGGTAAGAACTCTAAGTCAGAAATGACCCTAACAAGCAGGTCTGCTCTCTAGACTCTCATGCTGGTGGAGGCACTCTGGGTAAAGCTCTGTCTCTTTCCCCTAGGGTACAATAGCATGATCCATTAAGACCTCAGAGCCAAGTGACTTTTAAGACAACAGAACACATCAGTCCTGTACAAGAGTTTCAATGCTTTGCTCAGGGCAAGGATGAAGAATCTTGCCTTTCTCCTTCGTTCTTTAGAATCAAGACATGAGATCATGTCAAGTAGTCATCAGCATGCCCACGGAACTCCACAACGTATGCTGACCACTTGAGAGCAGTCAGGAAAAGACCCACACAGGACAGGAGAGGGCCTCAAAGGGTACCTCAAACGCTCATTCTTGTTAAAAAACAATTTAAAGGCAATGTGGTAAAATATTTACTCAAGTAAATGAACTCAAGTTCATTTTCTAAAAGTGATGGTAGGAATTTGCAAACATCAATGGTAAACACTTTTCTCTTGTTTATTTAAAGAATGTTTTTAATTCACCTCATGTTTAAATCTCACATTAAAGTACATCTCAATCATTTTTTGTCAGTATGAGAAGTTATAATATAGAATTTATATAGAAACCAGACAATGGCATTTTAAAGTAGGGATCTAACTCAAATGCCCTATTTGAAAGGTAAGTGAAAATTGAGGGCAAAAGTTAACAAGAAAGTTCTGCGTCTTGGGCTAAAAATTTTCTCTCCTTAACCCAAACTAAACAAGGAACGGATGACTAACATAGAATGCAAACCCTAAGGCAAAAATAGCACATCTTAGTTAAGTCTGCAAATCAACTTGTTTCTAATTAAGCAAGGTTTGATGAAAGAAATCCATTGAACTTCATTAGGTATCTGACTCGACTCATTTGTGGTTTTGGTGCCAAGGAACCTCTATGGAGTGTGGGTGATGGGAAATACATACTTAAGAGAATTCATGTTGGAACTCTCAACCCTCCTTCCCAAGGGAAAATGGGGTCTACAGTACAATCTGGCACCGATTAAGATGTGTTTCTGGGATTCATCAGGAAACTGGCCCCCAATGTATAATTTTGTTATACAGAAAAAGGTATTTCTGGTCCAGCCATCAATTACCTGCACAATTATGAAACATAACCCATATCTAATCAAGAAACTGTTCTAAAATTAATTTTTAAAATTTTAAATAATTATTAACCAACCATCTCAATATTTTTGTTGCATTCATAAGAAACTCTATGTGCATGCATTATATGATGATAAATCCCACCATCCTGAGACTATTTAGGTGGAGTTTCTCATAACTGACAAAAGCCTAATTGTTAATGCTCTCTCCCCTGTTACTTCAGAAACCAGGAGAATTTCTGATAATTGATAGGTGGGGGTCCAAGGCTAGCATTTTCTAATCTTTCAAAATTGGTCAGAAGAAATCAGAACTCAGTGGAAACCATACCAGATATTCCACTTTACTTAAAAAACTTAGAGCAGACAGAACCCCCCAGCTTGTACTGCTAACCAAATAAGCCTGCCATGCAGGTGCTCAGTGGGCAAAGTGTGTTCAGGGCAACATCACCAATGCCCCTTATGAATGAATGGCTTTGCTGACACAGCTCCTGCCCTCATTACTGCCTCTTGCCTGGAGCTTTTGCAACAAATGGGTGGAACACACTTTGCCAGAAAGGCCAAGGACTATGTTCAAATATAGGGGTGTGACATTTCTCCAAAGAGTTGGAAAAACTGTGTGGCCTGCATCCATATAGAGAAGGGAAGTGAGCTGAGTAGAGGAGCGGGAAGTATCTTAGCTCTCTAAAAAGATGGCATGCAAAGTGAAACACTGCTGCACACAGTCCATGACCTGTTTACAGACTGGTCACTGCATGGTCACTTAGCCCACCCCCATTTATTGTGCAGCAAGGTGGGTAGTTCACTGCCCCATTTTTTTTTGCAGTTTTTGGCGGGGCCTGGGTTTGAACTAGCCACCTCCGGCATATGGGGCCAGAGCCACAGGTGCCGCCCCACTGTCCCATGCTTAAGCTGCTGAACAATTCTGGAGGCCCCATATCCTCCCAACCCCCCAATACAGACTGCTCACTTCTTAGTTTACAAGTCCCTGTATGAGGCTTGGTGCCCGTAGCACAGTAGTTACACATACACTGAGGCTGGCGAGTTCAAACACAGCCTGGGCCAGCTAAACAATGACAACTGCAACAAAAAATAGGAAGGCACTGGGGCGGGCACCTGTAGTCCCAGCTCCTTGGGAGGCTAAGGCAAGATAATTGCTGACGCCCATGAGTCTGAGGTTGCTGTGACCTGTAGTGCGACATAGTGAAACTGCCTCAAAACAAACAACAAACAAACAAACAAAACCAAAACAAGTCCCTGTATGAGATGCTATATGCCTTCCTTATCATTTGGGTACAGCCCAGTCTTCACCATCACTAAATCCTACGTGATCCTGGCCTTCTTGCTTGACCTCTCAGTTCCTGAGTTTATCTCATTACCAGAGAGTTCAGCAGATGCTCATCTTAAAAAATTGTTAATCGGAGGCGCCTGTGGCTCATTGAGTAGGGCTCTGGGCCCATATACTGAAGGTGGTGGGTTCAAACCCGGCCTCGGCTGTACTGCAAAACAGAAAAATAGCCGGGTGTTGTGGAGGGCGCCTGTAGTCTCAGCTGCTTGGGAGGCTGAGGAAAAGAGAATTGCCTAAGCCCAGGAGTTGGGGGTTGCTGTGAGCTGTGCGATGCCACAGCACTCTACCGAGGGCGACAGAGACTCTATCTCTATTAAAAAAAAAAAAAAATTGTTAATGAGCACATTAGCTCACACTCAGAGCTTAGTAGCCTCCAGGCATTACTCTTACCCTAAGAAGTTTATTTATTTTTGAAACCACTCCTGCTTTACAGATGAATGAGGCACAGAGAGGTTAAGCAACTAGCCCAAGGTCACACAGCCTGTAACAGCAGGACTGAGACTGTGGGGCAGTATAGCTCCAGAGTCCAGGCTGTGAGGCGCGAATGAGATGATGGATCTTCAAGTATTCTACAAACTATCTATTGGTCACGTCTACCTGTTGGTTTCTTGAAGACCTGCACACACCAAGGGTGAGAGTTCAAGACCAATTTTTCTACAGATTCAAATGTATAATGAGTTTATCCTATTTTCATTTTTTAAACTACTTCCATTTTTTACATCTAAAGAAAGTATTATGATTTTTTAGGATGAAAACACACTTTTGTCCTGCAAAGCAGATGTTGTTCACTGACTTTGCTAGTGGTTCCAAAGGGTTCCCCACCAGAAAGGCCAAAAGTCTATTCCACAAAGGATTTCAGGAAGCTTTGAGGCCACTTCTATGCATTTTAGCCTCATAATTTCCAAAGTCCTTTGGTCCTTTTTGCAACCAAGTTGTTGCTGAACCTGGAACCACAAAGCTCACAGAAACAAATACCTCGAGAGTGATCCCGGGTGGACCATAAGGCAAGGCCTGGTGATGGTCTGGGAAGAACTACAGAGGTAGGATATCTAGATTCTGGTCTCGCTTCAGCCACTAATGAGATGGGAAATTAGGGGCTGGGTTTGTTGATAGCACTTGACGTTTACCTTTCAAAGATCACACTTGTTTAAGACCATCTAGGGGTGTGCCCTCCTGATCTAATCAGTCTAAAGGGGACAGAAGATAACTTTAGTGCTTCCCAAGTAAATTCTAGTGTGCAAAGTTGGGATGAGGAGCTGGGCCAATGCAGATTTTGGTGGGAGAGGGTGAAACAGTCACCCTACTTGTTCCTTTCTAGTTGCAATTTCTTTTTTTTTGAGACAAGAGTTTCACTTTGTTACCCTTGGTAGAGTGCCGTGGTTCACAGCTCACAGCAACCTCAAACTCTTGGGCTTAAGTGATTCTCTTGCCTCAGCCTCCCGAGTAGCTGGGACTACAGGCGCCTGCCACGATGCCCAGCTATTTTTAGAGGTGGGGTCTCACTTTGGCTCACGCTGATCTTGAACCTGTGAGCTCAAGTAATCCACCCACCTCAGTGTCCCAGAGTGCTAGGATTCCCACTGTGCCTGTCCTCTAGTTCAAATGTTTTGCCACATGTGCAAAACTATTATCCCCTCCCTGGCCTGACTACAGAGGAACGTTTTCCTCCTCAGATGGCTCCCAGGTGCATATCCCTGTGCTCTTCATCAGATAGATATGAGTCCAGCGGCCAGAGGAGGGGGTCCACCCTGTTCCAAAAACCTGGAGGAGGCCCTACAGATCTAAAAGGCTGTGGGGGCAGTGCACATAGAGGGCCAGAGAGGCTGTGGTCAGACTGGGGATTCTGGGAAAAGGGTTTCTACGCTAAGGGATAAGGAGTAAGAAAAAGGCTCTAAAACCTCCCAGGGGCACTGCAAAGGTCCATTTCTTAGGTGCTCAAAGTTGCCACCACTAAATGCAGTAGCAGAGTTCATCTCACACCCATTCTGTAATCTGAACTGGCCCAATGCATTAAGATTCAAGAGGATTTCTCTAAACTTCTTTCCTAAATCCCCTGGGCTAATATCACATGGAGGAAACTTTTTATTATTTAAGAGTGTTTTTGAAATTGAGACAAAAAAGCAATTACAAACCATCCATGCTAATTCCAGAATGAATGATGACTGATACCTAACTTTACCTGATTAACGTGTGATCACCTAGTCATAATTCAGTAATGCCTGTAAAGACATTTGGGCACTGCAGAGCCTAAGACTGTTTTTCTGTACCATTTCCGCAAAGTACCTACAAAGAGGCTAATTCCATTCCCTCCCCAAGAGCAGTATTAAACAAGTAGATGATAATCAATTTCATCAGCATGCACAGTGTCTGTTGTGAACACCTGGCCATTTTCAAAATTAGTCACATCATTTCTTTAGTACAGGTTAGCAGCACAGTGGCATAAAGCAGATTAACTCTGGAAAGCAACTGCGAGTAAGAGCCCAGCCACAACACCCATGTCACCTCCCAAGGAGGAGGAGGTGCAAGGGGGAATATCTTCTGGCAACTGTGATAAAACCCAAGTTATAATCCACACATGCACCTCCCGAAGGCCCTAGCCTCCTAACGCTGTGGGAACGTCTTCCAAAGTTTCCTTGGTGTGATCACCAGCAATTACAAATCAGAAGACCCAAACTACACAACTTGCTCTGGAATTTGCCCCCTAAGGGACACAAATGGCTGCTAGTCAAAGCCAGGTCACATGGGGCTTCGGAACATGAGGACTGTGACAGCAGTTCACGAGCAAGGTCTCACAGATGTGCCTCACTGAAGGCAGCGCTACACCAAGATTTGGAAAGCTGAAGCCAAAACAGCAAGTCTCCGAAGTGCTTCTGATCCATCTGCCCCAGGTGGACAAACTTTGTCCCTGTGCCACAAACCTTTTAGTCCAAAATTTTATTTTCCAATTTTGAGACTTAAGATAATCTGGCTGAAAAAGTGAGATAAAAATACTTGCCCAAAACACACTAAGGCTGCAATACCAATAAATTTCAAGTGATCAGAACAAAAGGAAACTTAAGAGCCTTTCCCTCCTGCCTGGACATCCTGGCTACTACAGGCTGTGGCACAGCGAGAGGAGCTCAAGCAACGCAGCTGACTGCTCTCAGACCCTCACCAAGTTTGTCTGTGGATGAGATAATGTCAGCGGGCACGGAGGAGTCCAGATCAGCATCCAAAATCCCCAGGGGGTCCAGCTGTGCTACATGGTGCCCTCGTATCTATGAGTGGACCAACGATGAGAGGGAAAGACACACACAAAAGGACAGGAGAAAAAAAAGAGGGAAGGGGTAAAAAAAAAAGCAAAATTACATTAAAATTAGCATTTACAGATTAATTCTCACCCACGTTTGAAGAAACAGTTACTGGAGCATCATCAAAATTTACACAACTAATTCCGAGAGGATCAAGTTTTGCAATGTGGTGACCCCTGACCTGGAAGCAATAACACAAGTTAAGTCATTAAGCAGATCCAGCAAGCTGTGAGGAGGGGTAAAGAGTTATACTTCATGCAAACCTTTCCCAAAGAGGAACAAAGCAACAATGAACCCATACAACAAAATTAGTTTTTAAAAGTCTTGGAAGAGTTTATTTAAAAGCACTACAGTGCATAAATGCAGTTTTATTAAAAAAGGGATGAACTTCTCAGATTATAATTAATTTGGACAATATGAAAGGATTCATTTATTTTTTACTGAGATAAGAGTCTCACTTTGTCACCCTCTGTAAAGTACTGTAACATCATAGCTCACAGCAATCTCAAACTCTTGGGCTTAAGAGAGTCTCTTGCCTCAGCCTCCCAAGTCACTGGGACTGGCTCGGCGCCTGTGGCTCAATGGGCTAAGGCATCAGCCATGTACACCTGAGCTGGCGGGTTTGAATTCAGCCCGGGCCAGCCAAACAACAATGTCGGCTGCAACCAGAAAAAAAAAAAAAATGGCCAGGCGTTGTGGCAGGCTCCTGTAGTCCTAGCTACTTGGGAGGTGGAGGCAGGAGACTCGCTTGAGCCCAGGAATTAGAGGTTGCTGTGAACTGTGAAGCCACAGCACTGTATCCAGGGTGACAGCTTAAGGCTCTGTCTCAAAAAAAAAAAAACCAAGTCACTGGGACTAGAGGCACCCACCCAACACCTATTATCATTATTATTATTATTATAGGTGGGTGCCTATAGTCCCAGCTACTTGGGAGGTGAAGGCAGGAGACTCACTTGAGCCCAGGAATTGGAGGTTGCTGTGAGCTGTGATGCCACAGCACTCTATCCAGGGTGATAGCTTGAGGCTCTGTCTCAAAAAAAAAAAATAATAATAATAAAGAGAAAGAAAATTCCTTCCAATTTAAAGTTTCTTTTAGTTTTGGATATTTTTTATTTTTTTTGTAGAGACGGAGTCTCACTTTATTGCCCTCAGTAGAGTGCCACGGCATCACACAGCTCACAGAAACCTCAAACTCTTGGGCTTAAGCAATTCTCTTGCCTCAGCCTCCCAAGTAGCTGGGATTACAGGTGCTCACCACAACACCTGGCTATTTTTTGTTGCAGTTGATTAGCTGTTGCTTAGCCGGCCCGGGGGCCGGGTTCAAACCCGCCACCTTCAGTGTATGGGGCTGCCGCTATAACCACTGTGCCAAGCCAATTCACAATTTCTTATAAGTAATTTGTGAAAAGGAGCAGCTGGTGCGTCACTGAAACATCAGGTAAAGGTTATTACTAGGCCACTGCTTGTAGGCAATGGTCAGGAAGCATCAGTTATGCCTCTTACCTGTAGAAATGTCCACTGAGGATAGCACTTAAAGAGTACAGGGCCATTGTACTCACAGCACTCTGTGCCTCCTTTCTAATGCAGCATATGCTTTTCCTGGAGAGAAAGCCTTATTTGCCAAATCTCCACTCAAGGGACCAGAGACCCAGGGCCTTCTCTATGCTACCCTAAAGACCCCTATACCATGCTCTGCTGGCAGAGGAATAGCGTGTGCTGTCGGAAACCAAAAGTGTAGGAAAGGAAGGAGAATCCAGGGACATGAGTTCCCTTATTGTCACCTAGGCAGCTATGTAAGCACTGATGGCAGGGGTCTAGATACCCACGGGAACGTCCAGAAGGGATGCGTGGGTTTGCTTGTCTCCACTTGTCCTCCTTAGAACTATCAGGGATCAGGCCTTAAGGTCTGAACTCTGGGCTACCCCGACTGCCATAGCAAAAGCCTGTTACTGTGCTGTGAGGAAGAACAGGGAGGAAAAGCCCTGTTCGCCTGAACACTCGCACAGGGAAGGCTGGCTACTGATGGAAATGCTTTCAGTGAGAATCCCTGTCCTTCACCCATTCTCTATAGACTCAGCTGCCTGCTCTCTCCCTGACTCCACATCCCCCAAATCTACAGCTTTATTTTTTCTTACAGTATTCAGGTGTTAGCAACAGAGAAGGGGGCATCCACCCACTTGGCAACCCCCCCCCCCACATATACATTGCTGTGGAGGCCATACTTTTTGATGCCCAGAGGCTGACTTGGTTTCCCTGCCCACAAATCTTACTTGCCAATTTAGAAAAAGAAATAAGGAGCTGTTTATAAGGAAGGCATTAAAAGTGCCAGAGGATTGTCTCAAGAAGAGTTAGCCTAGCTCCTATTCTCTTGTATATTTGTTTTTTGCCTCCCTAAGACTCCAAAATAGGGAAGAAGCACCTAGTATCTAAGGAGGTAAAAGTTAAATGATAACACATGCTTAGAAAGGCCAATGGTACCATGAGGCATGGCCTAAGGAACACCACGCTCTTTCCTGCAGGGTCAGCCCGCACCCAGCTTACCTGATAAGCCCTGATGAGAGACTGCACTGCTAGGTGGTCCTCCACGAGCTTGTCCACATTGGGCTGTGCCTCCACAAGGGACTGTGCATGGGCCACGGCAGCCAGGGAGCCTCGGCTCAGGGGAAGGGGGCTCTGGTAGGCAGTGCCCGGAGGGGCTCCAGCATTGGTGTTGCGGAAAAAAATGTCCCAAGACTAAAGACAAAGAAGGTACAAGGTTACCTCACTGTCCCCTAAGTCCAGGGCATGTGTGTGGCAACAAAGAGCTGCTCTCTCAGGCTACTCAAGTCTGTCACAGGCTGGCTGAGCCTACACCATCCTGCTCTGGATAGCCACGTCCATCTGCCCCAGAGCAGTGGGGTTCCCTCAGAGTTAGGGCCCCTTGCTTTCTGCCCCTTTCCATTTGCCCTTAGAATGTACCTTCTGACCCTCACACCTATGACACAGATGCCCTGTGCTCTTCTTCCTATTAACATACACATCCCAAGGGACCACAGGCAAATAGCTCTCCTCTACTCCTATACACTGACTGCCCCTGCTGACCACAAGAGCTAAGGAAGAGGTCAACAGAGACGCTTCCTGTCCCATCCTTTTCTCCAGTCCCTAGCACGGGGGAGGTGATGCCCTTGGCACTCTCTCAGCCAATCTCAAACCCTGCCAGTTCTTTAGTGGACGCACCCTGACAAGGAATATTGATGGGATTTAATACTTCCCTCGAGATCCTAGAGATTCAGCACAGCCTTTGGAGGGCCTAGGATCACTTTGTTCATGTTTTCTTTCTTTTTCTTTTGAGCCAGAGCCTCAAGTTGTCACCCTGGATAGAGTGCTGTGGCATCACAGCTCACAGCAACCTCCAATTCCTGGGCTCAAGCAAGTCTCCTGCCTCAGCCTCCCAAGTAGCTGGGACTGCAGGCGCCCGCCACAACACCCGGCAATTTTTTGGTTGCAGCCACCATTGTTGTTTGGTGGGCCCGGGCTGGATTCGAACCCGCCAGCTCTGGTGTACATGGCTGGCACCTTAGCCCGTTGAGCCACAGGTGCCGAGCCTGTTCATGTTTTCTTACTCCTCTGGGCACAAAACAGAATTAGATCCCTTGTAAGAGGAGCACTAACCCTATAGAGAAATAACTTCATCCTTATTTCAGGAGGGCCCTCAGGAGCTAAGAGCTTAGGGTGTAGGTCAGAGATCAAAATTTAAACCTGAGTTCTGTGACCTTGGAGTATTACCTAACTTTCTTAGTGTTCTGTCTATGAGAACAAAAACATTCTTCACAGGTATGCTGTAAGTAAATAGTGTAGTTAAAGAAAGTCATTAGCATATGGTCTAGCAACTAACAAGTACTTAATAAAAACCAGCTGTTCCTACCAGTTTGAATTTCCTCAGTGATACTATGAATTCACTTACTTATATTCCTACTATTTTTGTATATTTCACATTTGAATGATTTATAATCTGCATAGATAACTGTGAACTATAATAGTTTATCTCATACAAAGATGTGAGTTTTAAAAATATTTTAGAGATTAGAGATACTAAAACTTTATAAAACTTTTTACCAAAAAGCCCCACTATTAAAAACCAGATAGTTTTGAAAAAGCAAAACATTGTCTTTCTTTTCTGTAATACATTCTCTGTTTTTTTGGTGGAGACAGAGTCTCACTTTATCGCCCTTGGTAGAGAGCCGTGGCATCACATAGCGTACAGCAACCTCCAAATCCTGGGCTTAAGTGATTCTCTTGCCTCAGCCTCCCAAGTAGCTGGGACGACAGGCACCTGCCACAACGCCTGGCTTTTTGCGTTTGTTTGTTTTTATGCAGTTCGGGTGGGGCCGGTGCCCTACTTGCTGAGCCACAGGCATCACCCCTTTTTTGTTTTTTTTTTTTTGAGACATAGAGTCTTACTTTGTTGCCCTCGGTAGAATTCTGTGGTATCATAGCTCATAGCAACCTCAAACTCCTGGGCTCAAGTAATTCAATTGCTTCAGCCTCCCTAGTAGCTGAGACTACAGGTGCCTGCCACAATGGCCGGCTATTTTTTAGAGATGAGGAATTGCTCTTGCTCAGGTTGGTCTCTAACCTGTGAACTCAGGTAATCCACCCACCTTGGCCTCCCAGAGTGTTAGGATTACAGGCATGAGCCACCACGCCCAGCTCCTTTCTCCAGTTTTTAAGATTCTTCCATCACAATATTCTGATTAGACAGTCTTGAAAAATTCAGAGAGGAGAATTTTATTTGATTTTTGTGTTTGCTTTCTACCAAGATGCTACCTAGATGTGCTTCCTGTCTGGCTTTTGGGTGGATATCAAATAGGTCTGTTCATGTCTGGAGATGAGAGGGATAGAGATGCCTACAGAAACCTTGAAATTGGTCCTGAGGTCTTCTGGCTTTTCTATAATGCTGTTCAGGGTACAGATGCATCACTACTGAGAGCACTGCTGTGTACTGCAGCCAGCCACAAATTAGAAAACACATTGTATGGCTTGGTGCCTGTGGCTCAACGAGCTAAGGCGCCAGCCATGTACACCTGAGCTGGCGGGTTCGAATCCAGCCAGGGCCCGCCAAACAACAATGACGGCTGCAACCAAAAAGTGGCCGGGCGTTGTGGCGGGCGCCTGTAGTCCCAGCTACTTGGGAGGCAGAGGCAGGAGACTCGCTTGAGCCCAAGAATTGGAGGTTGCTGTGAGCTGTGATGCCACAGCACTCTATCCAGGGTGATAGCTTGAGGCTCTGTCTCAAAAAAAAAAAAAAAAAAAAGAAAGAAAAAGAAAACACATTGTATGATGTGCAGGTCTGGCCTCTCACTGAAGATGTTTTTTGAAGAGTTTGTGGAATGTTTAAAATAGTCCTTTTGGTATTCAGAAAAAATAATTAAAAAAAAATAAAACACTGGGCTGAGTGCCAACTGAAGGAGCCCACGGAAGGTGGAGTGCTTGAGATCAAGAGCTTGAGACCAGTCTGAGCAAGAGTGAGACCCCAAGTCTACTAAAAGTAGAAAAATTAGCTGGGGGCGGTGCCTGTGGCTCAATGGGTAGGGCACCAGCCCCTTATACTGAGGGTGGTGGGTTCGAACTTGGCCCCGGCCAAACTGCAACAAAAAAATAGCCAGGCATTGTGGCTGGCGCCTGTAGTCCCAGCTACTTGGGAGGCAGAGGCAAGAGAATCGCCTAAGCCCAAGAGTTGGAGGTTGCAGTGAGCTGTGACGCTTCAGCACTCTTCTGAGGGCGATAAAGTGAGACTCTGTCTCTTAAAAAAAAAAAAAAAGAAAGAAAAGAAAAAAGAAAAATTAGCCAGGCATAGTGGCTGAGGCAAGAGGAATGCTCAAGCCTAAGAGTTTGAGATTGCTTTAAGCCATGATGCCACGACACTCTAACCAGGGTGACAGAAAGAGACTCTGTCTCCAAAAGATAAATAAAATAAAAATCAAACCATTGGGGATATATTAAAAACCACTGTAGCTCTTTCCCTTGGAGCAGGTGGTGCTGGCTTGTGCAGCAATGGCCAAGATTAAGGCTTGGGACATTTGCAGTAAGAAGGAGGAGGAGCTCCTGAAATAGCTGGATGATCTCAACTGTCCCAGCTCCAAGTCACCAAGGTGACAGGTGGTGTGGCGTCCAAACTCTCCAAAATCTGAGTTGGCCGTAAATCCATTGTCCACATTCTCACTGTCTTTAACCAGACTCAGAAAGAAAACCTCAGGCAAGTTCTATAAGGGCAAGAAGTACAAGCCCCTGGATCTGGGCCTAAGAAGACATGTGCCATGTCATGTGGCTCAACAGGCATGAGAAGAACCTAAAGACCAAGCAGCAGCAGCACAAGGAATGGCTGTATCTACTGCAGAAGTATGTGGTCAAGGCCTGAGTCTAACAGCGTCAATAAGAACACAAAACTGGATGGTGGCGCGGGTAGCTCAGTGGTAGGGCGTCAGCCACATACACCAACGCTGGTGGAGTCTAACCTGGCCCAGGTCAGCTAAAACAACAATGGCAACAACAACAACAAAATAGCCAGGCGTTGTGGCGGGTATCAGGAGTCCCAGCTGCTTGGGAGGCTGCAGCAAGAGGATCGCTTAAGCCCTGGAGTTTGAGGTTGCTATGAGCTGTGATGCCACAACACTCTACCCAGGGCGACAGCTTGAAATTCTGTCTCAAAAAAACAAAACAAAACTCGCAAAAAAAAAAAAGAAAAAGAAAAAGAAAAAAATTCCAGGGTGTGCCTGTGCCTGTGGCTCAGTGAGTAGGGCACCGGCCCCATAGACGGAGGGTGGCGGGTTCAAACTCGGCCCTAGACAAACTGTAACAAAAAATAGCCAGGCATTGTGATGGGCGCCTGTGCTTCCAGCTACTCGGGAGGCTGAGGTGAGAGACTCGCCTAAGAGTTGGAGGTTGCTGTGAGCTGTGATGCCACTGCACTCTACTGAGGGGGACAAAGTGAGACTCTGTCTCTAAAAAAAAAAAAAAGAAAGAAAAATTCCACAGTGCATGTTCTTAGGTATTAGGAGGCCAAGGCAGGAGGATGGCTTGAGCTCAAGAATTTAAGACCAGCCTGTACAATACGGCAAGACTTCATTTTCTTTTCTTTTTTTCTTTCTTTTCTCTTTTTGAAATAAGGTCTTGCTCTGTTGCCCAGGCTAGAATGCAGTAGTATGATCATAACTCACTGCAACCTTAAACTCTGGGCTCAAGCAATCCTCCTGCCACTATGCCTGCCTAATTTTTCTATATTTTTGTAGAGATAGGGTCTCTCTTTTGCTCAGGCTGGTCTTAAACTCAAGAGCCTCAAGTGATCCGTCCTCTTTGGCCTCCCAAAATACTAATATGACAGGTATGAGCCACCATGCCCAGCCAAGACCTTGTTTCTTAAGAAGAAAAACCACAAACTGCACACTTTAAAACGGTGACATTTATGTTATGCAAACTGTATCTCAATAACAAATTTTTTTTTTTTTTGAGACAGAGCCTCAAGCTGTCACCCTGGATAGAGTGCTGTGGCATCACAGCTCACAGCAACCTCCAATTCCTGGGCTCAAGCGAGTCTCTTGCCTCCGCCTCCCAAGTAGTTGGGACCACAGGCGCCCACCACAACGCCTGGCCATTTTTTGGTTGCGGCCCTCATTGTTTTTTGGCGGCCTGGGCTGGATTTGAACCCGCCAGCTCAGATGTACGTGGCTGGTGCCTTAGCCCGCTGAGCCACAGGCACCGAACCTCAATAACAATTTTTAAATGTTTTAACAAATCAAACTATTTGC
>CAUYON010163547.1:0-31480 GCA_963573935.1 Arctocebus calabarensis | reverse complement strand
AATCCTTTCTTTAAATGTCATCTCCTGCCAGAGGCTTCTTGATTCATCATAAATGTTTTAAGTTTTCTACATGGCTATTTTTCTTTTCTTTTCTTTTTGAGACAGAGCCTCAAGCTGTCACCCTGGATAGAGTGCGGTGGCATCACAGCTCACAGCAACCTCCAATTCCTGGGCTCAAGCGAGTCTCCTGCCTCTACCTCCCAAGTAGCTGGGACTACAGGTGCCCACCACAACGCCCGGCCATTTTTTGGTTGCAGCTGTCACTGTTGTTTGGTGGGCCCAGGCTGGATTTGAACCCTCCAGCTCATGTGTACGTGGCTGGCGCCTTAGCCCATTGAGCCACAGGCGCCAAGCCTTTTTTATGACTATTTTTCTTGATGAACACATATGGGCTTATTATCCGTGTGAAAATAGGAAGATTGTTTATACGGAGACTAAGGAAGTCAGTTTTTCTGGAAATACATTTTCCATATTTGGCCTCATCTTCTAAAACATGTCTTAAATGTGAGTGGTTTCCACAGTCTTCCAAATGCATCATCCAAATGCATCATTCCTGATGTGGACAACGGCAGCATCCTTCTCTCAGGTCTTCTATGTGTTCTCCTGGCCCCTAACTGTTTTCTTTCTTTCTTTTTTTTTAATTATTAAATCATAGCTGTGTACATTAGTGCAATCATGGGGTACAGTGTGCGGGCTTCATATACAATCTGGAATATTTTCATCCAACTGTTCGACATAACCTTCATGGGATTTTCTTGGTTATTGTATGAAAACATTTGTGTTCTACATTTAGTAGGTTTCACCTGTACCTTCTAAGATGCACCAGTCAACAAAATCATCCCAACAGGTACATCAATTTTTTTACTTCTCTCCCCACAACTTTCCAGGTAGATGGGGTTATCTGGTTGGTTATTTTGGGAAGTCCACGTTAAAGTTGCCCGTGGGAAGTTAGTCTTCATAACGTCTGTCTCATTGTACAGTTAGTGTTTCAAAGGAATCCTCATTTCTGATGATCAGTTCTGTAATAGTCATGTCATAAAATTTGAACATTTTTAAGGTAATTTTTAATAGTAAACTGTGCTAAGTATTTCTAGGTATGAGCAGCTTTCAGTTTAAAAACTTTTAAAACACCAAGCCAGTTAATAATCCTTTCTATGTTTACACAACCATTGAAAAACATTCAGTTTGCTTTGTTATCTTTATCTTTTCTTTTCTTTTCTTTTTTTTGAGACAGACTCTCACTTTGTCTCCCTTGGTAGAGTGCTATGGCGTTGTAGCTCAGAGCGTCCTCCAACTCCTGGGCTCAAGCAGTTCTCTTTCCTCAGCCTCCCAAGTAGCTGGGACCACAGGCACCTGCCGCAATGCCCGGCTAGTTTTAGAGATGAAGTCTCATTCTGGCTCAAGCTGAACTCGAACCTCTGGATTCTTTCTCTTCTCCCTCTTATTTTATCATCCACTGACTCTTATCTATTTGATCTTTCACAGTTTTATTTATGCTTCCTTGCTGTCACTGCTATTTAAATTTACATTAAAGCCCTAACCTTCTCACTGCTGTAAATTTTCATTAATCTGCCACTTTCAAACCGCATACTGGCCTTGTAATTTTCTTTCTAAAATACCACTTTGTCCTCAGAAATACTGAATTTTTCCATCCACAGATGAAAATCTGAGGGCGAGACTCTGCTCAGGCAAGCCCTGGTCATACCGGCTTCTCCTATAACAGCCCTATTTTGGACAAGCTTGTTTCTTCCCCAGCTCCTACTCTTTTTTCCTGCCTGGACTTCTCCTCCTCTCTGACCCTCCCACTTCTTCTTTCAACACTCACCTTGGCTTCAGTGTCCAGATGAAACCCCCCTCTCCTCCACTGGACATCAGTGACACCTTCCTCCAAATTCTTAAGACCTACGTCTGCATTTGGAACTTACTCCAAAGCTAGTTGTTTGTATCATTAGCAGATTTTTATTATCATGTTTTCCGTAGCTACCTGGAAAACTCATCAAGGGCTGGCAACTTATTTTGTAGTTCTTGGGGTTCCTTGTACATGTGTTCATATATGTACTCTCTGTAAACATTTTCTTGATGAGGTGGGAAGGCAAAAGGGCCTTTATGAAGGTGATAAATATGAACATGATGGGTGGGAAAGAAGATATTTTAATACCCCCTTTGGGAACTTACATGCTAAAATGCATAAAGAGATATAAAACTACCATTTGAATCACTCTTCCATTAAGCTATTTCATTTCCTTCATAACACAAAGTACTATCAGAAATGACCTTATTTCTTTTATTTGTTTTTTTTAAAGGTTTTAATTCCCATAGGCTGAGTTCTCTAGGAGATTTTCACTACAGGATAAATAGGAGAGTGCCTGTAACTAAGTAGATGCTATATATTATCATTGCTGATGGAATGAATGAAGACGTTTAGCAAAGGCACACTACATAAAGAGCCTGAGCTAGGACCTAAAGATCATATACCACCCTTACTCTCTGAGTGTTAAGTTGAAGAACTCCAATGAATGAGGAATGATGCTGAGCTAAATCGACACCCAAATCAAGACACCTGTGAAACCATCATTGTCTTGTGTATTCTGTTAAAATGAAACTTTCTTTTTTTTTTATTATTGGGGTTTCATTGAGGGTACAAGAAACCATGTTACACTGATTGCATTTATTGGGTAAAGTCCCTCTTACAATCGTGTTTTGCCCCCAAAAGGTGTGGCACACACCGAGACCCCACCCCTAGCTCCTTCCCTCTCTCTACTCTTCCTAAATTGAAACTTTCTTTTGGGGCTGAATCTAATAAAGGAAGCTCCTCTGTGCCTCTATTCAAGATATATTAACTCGGAGGTCACTGTACTTAGAAATTATTAAAAGAGGGAGAGATTCCATAGGGGGTTGAAAGACAATATTTGGTGTGAGTAAGTAACTTTCAGCTTATTCTCTGGCAAGTTCTGGTCTCCAGTAATGTTTGAGAGTGACCCTGGTATAATCAGAGGTGACAGATTTCTTGCTATGAAAACAGATATAAATATTGTATTGGCTGAATTTTTAAATAGCTTTTCTGTTTATTTTTAGAAGATAACTCTTTGAGAGACATCGTAGTATTCTTTTTTCTCCTTTACATCTGCACATGCTTGGTACCTCCATCCATCTTTCCTTTCATTACTTTTGAGATGTGCACTCACAGACACTCATCTATACACATATATTAACTTGTGTACATAAGTCGTATGCCATGGGATGCTGCAGTTTTAGCTATCATCATTAATGATGCATCTGTCCTATATTTCTTTTAACATACAATTCCTGTTTCTTCTTTCTTTCTTTTTTAGAGACAGAGTCTCACTTCATTGCCCTTTGTAGAGTGCCGTGGCGTCACACAGCTCACAGCAACCTCCAACTTCTGGGCTTAGGCAATTCTCTTGCCTCAGCCTCCCGAGTAGCTGGGACTACAGGTGCCCGTCAGAACACCCGGCTATTTTTTCTTGCAGTTTGGTGGGGGCTGGGTTTGAACCCGCCACCCTCAGTATATGGGGCCAGCGCCCTACCCGATGAGCCACAGGCGCTGCCCCAATTCCTGGTTCTTGCAATTAGGATAGTTTTTGCTCCACAGTTCATTCTAGAGTCTCTGACAAAGTTCAGGAGACTTTGTAGTGGGCAGCTCAAGTCACATGACAGGTGATGGGAGGCTCGTTTACAAGCACCATCTGTTGTCTCAAGACACTGCTCGGACTTCTCAGCCATGCCAATAGATTCCTTCTACTTTGTCGGTGCTTTTCTTAAGAGCATGACTGGCGTTGTTTTTATAAGAGACCAGCACCTGCTGATGGAAGGGGCTGAGTGCCCATCTGAAAAGTTTGGGATGAGAATACATATGACGTCACATAGTACATGGTCATAACCTTCTACTCATTTCCCCATCATGGTTTGCACCATGCTGTGTTATCCGGTTACTCGAGTTCCTTGCCCTTTTCTTTTTCTACTAATATTGGAGGGAAAGATGATGGTAATGAACACGGACACAGCAATAATCATCGAACTACAGTTAACTTTGGCAGTCCCATTGTGTGGCAACTCACGTACTCTTGTGTTTAAACATGATGCCGTTCAATTTCCACACCATTCCAGCACTTAGAGATATTAAAAGATTTGCCTAATCTATGAAGCTAGTAAGTGGCGGAACTGATACTTGAATCCAGGTCTCTTTGAGAGCGTTCAGGCTGACGCCCCCAAATTCATTTTTTCTTGTCAATAGGATCCCTGCTTGGTACACTGATTTCAAGCTTTTCACAGAAAAGTTTTAAGTGAGTGCCTGTAACCCTTCTCCTTCCTCTACCTTTGAATCTGCTTCTCCAGATGCCTCAGCAGTGACTCTTCCTGGAAGTGGCCTGGGAACACCACCGTCTTCCCAGCTCAGTGGCTTCCTATCACTCTTGGTTAATCCCATCCTTATCCTTTTAAATCATTCAGACTCACAGCATACTCTGTTGCTATTCCGTCTTTCAACCGCTATCCACAACCAGGGGCACATCACATTGATTTGATCCATTTCCCTGGTTTTCTTCATTATTCTGTTTCTCCAGTTTTCCTCGTATACACACATTCTTTGATCAATGTCATTCAGAATATTTTACAGACCAAAAATAGCCCTACCAATTTCTCTGACATGTTCCTGCTGAAGAATCATTCTAAAAATTATTGTGAATATCCATCCTCTTTACTCTCCATCAGTCTCCATCACCTCCATGTTTTACAGAAACAATCATAAAGTCACCTGTCATTCTGGAATCCAAGACCCACAGGTGCACGCCAACAGGTAACGGCTGCATCCAGAGATCTTCACGAACCATAAATTTTAGTCAAACTGGACATCTCTTCATTCCATTTTAATATTTCCATTTCTTTGTTGATAACTCTCTTATTTCCCTGGACCTTCCTCACCTTATTAACTGCTTTCTTGAATGCTATTTTTTTCTTCATTCTCTTTAGATTACATTTCCCCACAGGAAGAAATCCCTCTTATAACTGAATAGGCCATGCCAGAAAACTGAGAAGTCAGTTTTCTCTTTTCCAATGTGGATTTTTTTTTAATTGATCTAGCTTTGTCCAAATTCTAAGCTTGTTAATTAAAATACAGATGAAACATCGAAAAATTTAGATAATTTTTAAAGCTTTCTGTTTAAAAATAGCGAAGGAAGGACTATTTTTGCTGGAAGCATACTGATTCCTAAAAGAAGCATATTGGTTGAACATGCTTTTTTGTCTAGTATTACTAGTTTTGACTCCATAGTATGGTTCCAGATAATGTTCATAATATTCATGCCTAAAAATTAATGTTTTAAGCCACCCAAGGAAAATTATGAATAAGAGTTTCAACTAAAGGAATAATTGGAATTGCAAGGAACAAGTAGGTTTTTTCAACCAAGGTGACCTAATATTGTGTTTTATTTGTTATAAAGTATTACCTCAATAAAACTTGTACATTTTTATTGAGTTCAAGAAAATCTTTGGTGTATCTAGTATGAAAATTGTAGTGTGTGCCTGGAATATGAGTTAGACCTCCCCTCCGCAGTTTGGCTTAAAATAGAATGCCAAGTAGTAGCAAATAACTTTATGGTGATAACTGCAGTCTTAATTCAATAAAGTATTTGAGAAATACTTGGCGATTGGCTGTTTAATATGGAAAACATGTATGCATGTTGCGGCTTGGAGCGTGCGTGTGTATAGGAAAGGGGAACAGTGACAGTAAATTTTTGGACAAAGGACTACATAGAGAGTGGAGCTGTGACTGCAGTGTCAGATGCGTGGGAGAAAATGGCCTGCAGTTAGTCTGAAAAATAGTCTGGAATAGGTAAAAAGAGGCTGTTGGCCCATTTCAACAAGAGTGAAGATGCAATCGTATTGTGACACCCTGTAAATGCTAGACTGGAAAGGATGGAAAATTGGTCATGGAGTTCATTGAAGAACCGCGTCTGGTCATCTGGGAGGGAGGTGGACGGGAAGAGTGAGTGAGCGCACGGGAGACAGGAGTGAGAAGGAGAAAACCGTACCCGACGGGTGTGGTTTGAAGGGGATTTAGTTTTTTCTTGAACAACTGGCGTGAGTGTAATGCCATCAATTTAAAATAGAAATCAGGTCTCAGTGCCTGTGGCACAGTGGTTTCAGCATCAGCCACATGCACCGAGGCAGGTGGGTTGGAACCCAGCCTGGGCCAGCTAAACAACGACAACCACAACAAGAAAATAGCCCGATGTTGTGGCGGGCGCCTGCAGTCCCAGCTACTTGGGAGGCTGAGGCAAGAGAATCACTTAAGCCCAAGAGTTGGAGGTTGCCGTGAGCTGTGATGGCACAGCACTCTACCCAGGGCGACAGAGTGAGACTCTGTCTCAAAAGAAACAAACAAACAACAACAACAAAAACAGAAATCAGGAGGGTTTGGGAGAGGAAACAGCACAATGAGCTTGTGTTAATGCCTCCTAAATACTTAGGCTAAGGATTGCATTCTTTGAAGTGAAGACATGATTGTGTATCTTAATAATTTATACTTAAAAACCAATTTAACCACATATTTTTATTTATTGTTCTCTCATCCCAAGCATTGAAGGTTGTTTTATGGCCAGAGAGCGGGAATGTAAAACATTCTTCTTGTGTAGGGAATTTACCGCTGTGGGAATTTTTCAGTTTGAATTCATTTTTGTCCTAAACTATGTTTAATGCAATGTAGCTTAGAAACATAAAACAGGCTCTTCGGGCATTTTAAACAAAAGTTGAAAGACTTAAATACAGAACCGTTTTGTTCTAAATCTAGTGCACTGTTTCTGACCCTTTCTGGCCAAATGCCGCCGGTTTCATATCAATGAAGTTGTGCTGTTTTCTGCTCTGAAGCTGCCGAGTCTCATGGCCACATCATCTGTTTACCAGCAACTGGAGGAATTGTCCTAATCCCATTGCACATACGTTCTTTGCAAATACTCTATTTTTAAATATTAAATGAGATTTACAGGAACTTAATGCTCTCAAGACTATTTAGTGTGTGCTCCTTAATCTTAAAACTTGTCATTTTTATATTGTGAATCACTGGGGGGGCATGCGATTTTATCACCCATTGGTGTTACATATTAATACCATTGCTAAAGTTTTTAGCGTTTTTATCTTATCTGAGGAAACCCTTAAAAGCATCTAATGAAAGCACATAAAAAACAACTTTTAATTCTGTTTTCTTTTTACATTTTTGGAGGATTGAATTTGATATCACTAATTTCTGTTTGTAAATGCTTCACGGACGTTACGTTTTTCCTTCCTGCCTGGTGCTGAGGTGGGAGGCAATACACAAATCTGTAACACTCCGGCTCTCTCTCTTTACTCATTCAAAAAGCACATATCATTATTTTCAAAGTGAAAATCAGGATGGTGATAAGCTTCAGAATATCAAAACCTTTCCTTATTATTCAGTAAGAGTGATGATGAGCAGGAGGAAGAATTTGCTATCGTATCAGAGCTTTGTTAATGAGCAAATGCTGGTTTACATGGCTTCCTTCTCAGCAGGTGTAATTTTATATACACAGCAAACATATTCTGATGTCTCAAGCAGTGTCTGCTATTAGATGAAAACAATGATAATAATTTATTTTCTTTTTTTTTTTTTGCAGTTTTTGTCTGGGGCTGGGTTTGAACCCACCACCTCCAGCATATGGGGCCACTCCTTGAGCCATTGTTTTCGATATTTTTGTATAGCCAGGGGACTCTATGGGACACAGCCTGTCTCCAGATTTTCATAGTGACATATGTTTTGTGAGAGTGAAAAAGTGCTCCGTTGGATGGTGTCCAAATTCACCCTATCTGTTTGGCATTGGAGCATTTCCAGATGGAAGGCCTTTCCATGGAGGAAGGGACTCCTCTGTTCTCACTTGGTTTGTCCACCTGATAAATTCCTTCAGACGAGCAACTTTTAGAAAGATAAGAGCTTCTTCTGCACTCATAGTTTTTTGATGGTCTTTTCCTAGACTGCCAGTTCCTGATTCCCAAGCCTGGTCTCTGTGACAAATTTTTGGATTGGCCTGTGAACACCTCCCTGATCCCAACACCCCCACCACCGGATTCTCTGAATGACTTTTGTCTCAATACCTCAAAGTTGATAACTTTTGATAAACCAAAACCACCTGTGGTCAAGTTATTTCTCATTCACCTTTTTCTTCCTTTTCTTTTCCGTTTCCACTTAGGGATAGAGTCTTGTTGTGTTGCACAGGCTGGCCTCCAACTCTTAGCCTGAGGCAGTCCTCCTGCCTGGGCCTCCAAGAGTTCTGGGATTAAGGCTGTGAGCCGTTGCACTCAGCTGTGGATTAGGTTTCTTGAGTGTGTGAGGTAGATACGGTTGACAGCTGGCCCACTATTAAAATGAGATGCATGTGATTTTCTTTAACAACTTAGGTTTGGAATATTGGAATGAAATTTGGGCTCTAACCAATGCTGGAAGCACTACCTATAAAAGAAGATGTGTTGTTCATGTTTTTCCTAGGGCAGTTTAAGAAAATATAGATGAGTATGCTGAAAGTTAGAGAAGACTTCTGTAAAGGCCAGGACAATCTTGTGTTTTTAAATCCTTGGAATTTAGCTGAGTGATGTGCAAAGAGCGGTGATACACACTGGCTGAAATCATGGACGGTGGGCCTGAACCATCTCCCCTGCTCCTTCTCAGGTTATAAACGGTCAGGTGTGTATTTTATTTAATTTCTTGTTGTTTTATTTTCTTTTATTTAATTAAGCAAAAATAAAAATACACGTGTTACCAAAATGTTTGCTGTAACAAAGCTGGAAAAAATGAGGAAGGAGAAATGGGCATGGTGACAATAATGACAGATAAAAAGGACTTGGGGAAATAATTCTGAGTAGTTGGCCGGAGAGCTAGCCTTCTTGGGCTTGAATCCGATTTGTTACTTAAAGACCATTTGAGTTTTAGGTACATTTCTATACCTCCCTGTGCTTTAGTTTTTGTCTTTATTTGTGAAATATGGAAAATCAAAGTGCTTCCTTTTAAAAGTTCTTGTGATGTTAAAGTGACAAAAAGTGTCACATAAAGATGTAACAGGTAACACTGGTTGGGGTGCTTCCCTTGATCGGGGTTACCTGCTAAATCCTGTGGACTCAGTATTTAAGTGGAAATTGGATTCAAACATACGTCATTAGCACATTACCCGCCATGTGAGTTGTGTACAACTCATGCTAGTCTTGAGCCTGGGCCTCCCAAAGCTGTGAAACCGGGGCTCATTGTTGTCACTGGTGATGAGCACGTGGCCCCCGCCACCTGTGGCCCTGCTGCAGCTGTGACCCCCCCAAGCACGTGTGCGTCCTGGGCTGTGTGGTCCGGTCACCATGACGTGGGACCACGCATCTCCGGGGAATGCTCGCCAGGCTGCTCTGTGAACCAAATAGACCAGATACGTGTAGTTTGCAGTGGTGTGACGTTGTCCGACATGCTTAGGGGCTACGATTTACAGGTCGTAATCCGGGACTGCCCAGAGTCCACTGCAGAGGCAACCAAGTACTTGTGTAATGACAAAAGTCTCAATTCTCAGAAACAAATTCACTAAGTATGTTGTGAGTCACATGCAACTCACCTGAGATGCAGGGTAAAATTCAGTATAGTGTCATGGGAGCTGCACGGAACTTACACACAGAAAACAGTAAAAAATAACAAATGTTTCATTTAAATGACAAAGGATCACTTGGTTTTCAGATTATTATTATTATTATTATTATTGAGACAGGCACCTGTGCCCTGGTCAGCCTAGCTTCCAGCGCTCAAACTTCTGGGTCCAGGTGATCCTCCTGCCTCAGCCTCCCAAGTAGTTGGGACCACAGCCACGCACTATGGTGCGGTGCTAATGCCCAGCTAGTTTTTCTATTTTTATTTTTTTTCTCTTTGTATTAAATCATAGCTGTGTACATTAATGAAATCATGGGGTACAAGGTGCTAGTTTTATATACAATTTGAAATATTTTCATCAAACAGGTTAACATAGCCTTCACAGCATTTTCTTAGTTATTGTGTCAAGACGTTTGTATTCTACGTTCAGTAAATTTCACATGTACCCTTGTAAGGTGCACCGTAGGTGTGGTCCCACCAATTACCCGCCCTCCACCCCTCTTCCCCTCCACCCCCTCGCATCTCTTTCAGCATGCTCTTGGGCTATAATTGGGTTATAGTTTTTCTGTTTTGGGTAGAAGTAGGGTCACTCTTTCTTAGGCTGGTCTTGAACTCGTCAGCTCTAGGGATCCATCCTCCTGCTTTGGGGCCCAGAGTACTAGGGTTACAGTGTTTGCAAAGGTTTTATTCTGTTTTCATTAGAAAACACTGCAGCCCGAAGGAAAATTATTTTTCTAGTGTGGCACTCAATGTGGTAAGAGCCTTAAGGGCCCAGATGGCAGCACTATTTGTGGGGGAGTAGAAATTGGCCATGTGTTTCTTTTACCAACTGCTGGGGCAGGGGGGTTTATGAATTAATGGATCAGATAATAAACCGAAGGATTCCCCTAACTTCTTGATTAGATCTAAGCTCCCAGCTCCCCTTAATCATTACTTAGTAAGAACGCTTGAGAAAATAACTTGTGGGATTTGGAGTAGTATTGTTGGAATGTGTTAAACCAGAGTATATTGTACTTCAGGGCGACAATAACATGCTATTTTTTAGATCTTTTAGAGTCTTTTGGCCAAAGGTTTTTATGATCTGCCAAGGGCAGAGTTTATTAAGAATGATGAAGTATGGATTGATAAACTGCACCTGCTTTCCTTAAAATTAAACAAGGAGAAATGTGTAAGACTACAAAGGGTGGTGTTTGGGGCTGTTTCCTTCTTTTTCTCTCTTTTAGTTACTCCTGTTGATTTTTGTCATAGCAATGTGATTTGAAAGTCTGTAAGCAAAATATTTAATCGCATGCTTTAGGACAACTTATCCAGGTGTGTCGTCCAATTCTTACAGAGTTCACACACCTATCAGGGAGGTGAGTAAATCATGAAATGCAAACTCTGCCCTTTGCTTTTCCAGTGTGGTGCCTAAGGACGGGGCTGCCTGCATAGGAAAGGGATTCTCTAGCGCGGCGCCTGTGGCTCAAAGGAGTCGGGTGCCGGCCCCATATCACGGAGGTGGCAGGTTCAAACCCAGCCACGGCCAAAACTGCAAAAAAAAAAAAAAAGAAAGAAAGAAAGAAAGAAAAAGAAAAGAGCTTCTCTTTACAATTATTCCACATGTTAACAGCAGCCCTGAATATTTGGATTTGACATCCATCTAATATATATACACTAAGCATTAGAAAGGACAATTCCATTCTCTATCATAGACGCGTTGTATCCTGAGTTATTCAATATCAGAATTATGCTACAGAAATACTTACAAAAGAAGGCAATACACCCTCACAGTTAAGTTCATCAAGAAAGATGTCTTAGACATTTTTTCCTTTTTACATTAACTTAAATAAAGAGGGAACTTTCTTGTTAATTAAAACCGGAACTCGCTATTGTGATGTGGACCGGAAACTGGGAGTTATGACTGTCTTGTTTCTCTTTTTTGCTTCAGATTGGTAAGATATATATAAAAAAAGATTCCTAGTAGAATGTTAAGGAAATAAATCAGACAATAAGGAGTAAGTGGTGATTTGTTTGTGAGAAAATAGAAACCATTCACATGTGTTTTCTTTGCATAGAAGAGAAGCCAAGGCAATTTATTTATGTACTGGGGGGGAGGAATGGGTGCTGTTGAAGTTTAAATTTTTTGAGGAGGGGGCAGCCCTATCGCTTCCTTGGACGTAATTGTAAATATCCTGACATTTCCAGAGTTTTTTTTTTTTTTTTTTCATTTCCTGATTTTTTATATACAGCTTCCAGGACTCAAATCCTGGCTTACTCCTTGGTGATCTAAAGTTATTTGTCATAAAAAAGAGAAGAAGACATAAATCTCTACGTGACCATGTTTTTCTCTAAAAATATCTCCTATTTAGTAACTATTAGTGTTTGTTGTTATTCCTCTTTCTCTCCCTAACACAGTGGGATGCCTGTTGGCGATTTCATATCTTAAATTACCTGATACGTCTTTTTCAGTTCTTTCCATTGAATTCTTTGTCTCTTTTTTGTATAAATGTGCTTATTTTTGAAACACACAATTATAAGTAGTATCTACGATAGTTTGGTTTTTACATTTTCTTCAGTCTGTCTTTGCGCATACATTTGGCATATAGGATTCTTTTCCATTTAATATAACTTGACATATTTTGATGTAACGTTATCATGTTAGTGATATGTTTCTATTTTTCACGTCTACTTTTGACTCTTTCAAACTATTTCAACTCCGTTTGTTATGGGAATCTATGTTTAATAAGGCATCGTGATGAAAAAATAAAATCCAAAAAATCATAGCTTTTTAAATAAAGTCAAAAGAAGTTTGAAAATTTTTACACACTTTTTTTTGTACAATAGCCTTAAATATTTCAAACATCTGTGAATATCCTAATAAGGTATGTTGGAGAACCACTTGAAGAACATTATAAAAAATTTGGGAAGATTCTTTAAGAGAAGCCTGTAGGAGTTAGAGAGATGTGCCATGTTCCCAGGGAAGAGTGAATACAAGGTCCAGATCATTACCTAAAATATAAATGCCTGGGACTTACATAGTTACAAATGGTATTGTTAGATTATTCTAAACTTAATCTCAACGTAAATAGATGAGAAAGAGTTAGGTGATCTTTTAGTGAGTGGTTATTTTTGTTTGACCATTACAATTGATATCTAATAATTTGTTTTAAAAGAGTAAATTTGGTATATGAGCAGTCAAACGTAGCATTACAATAGGATCATCTTGAAACAGACCCTAGTATACATGTAAGACCTGATTACATGATAAAATATATGGACTGAAATATATAGAAAAAAAATTGGAGTATCTGAGAGTTGTTAGTGTAATAATTTGTCTGACATTTCTATAAAAATTCATGCATGGAACATACCACAGAATTGATAAGTTATAGACTTTATTGTAAAAGATGTAATATTTCAAAGAATAAAAGAGGGCAAACAATTTATCTCTGAGTGGTGAAGTATTTTTTAAGCCTTGGGCAATGAGAAATATCACGGACATTGTGCAACCCTGTGTTGAATGTTAATAGAGTCAACAAATGTCCGATTGATGAATAGGCCAGCTCAGATATAACAAGATAAATATGGAGTTTATTTACCTAATTTATACAAAATGTCTCCGAGCAGTCAATATATTAGGCAGAGAGATAAGCAGTATTTTGTATTATAAATGGAGGTTTGAATTTTGAGTTGAAGTTGCTCACTAAAGGATACAGAAATTGAAAAAAATAACTTCTGATGGGGGCAGTGCCTGCAGCTCAGTGGGTAGGGCATCGGCCCCATATACCGAGGGTGGAGGGTTTGAATCCCAGCCCCAGCCAAACTGCAACAAAAAAATAGCCGGCATTGTGGTGGGCACCTGTAGTCCCAGCTACTTGGGAAGCTGAGGCAAGGGAGAATTGCTTGAGCCCAAGAGGTGGAGGTTGCTGTGAGTTGGGACGCCACAGCACTCTACTGAGGGTGATGTAGTGAGAGACTGTCTCTAAAAATAAATAAATAAATAAATAAATAAATAAATAAATAAATAAATAACTTCTAATTGTGTGAGAATTACTTTCTGCCTAGTGAAGACCAAGGGTAACCCTCCAATCTTCCTCTACGTATATAAACATGTATTTAGTATGCATACACTCAGCGTGTTCCAGCGTGAGACCTGGTCTGCATTTGTTCTGGGCACCACTTCAGCTGGCCAGCCTGGTGTCCAGTGTGATGAAAACAGAGGTCAGTTTCCAAGAAGTAGCAGGGAGACGTGATCACAGGCAGACTTCAGCATAAGAGCTTAAGAACAATAGACCAAGATCGGTATGAATTGAGCTTTGGTTTTGCATTACTTTATTTTTGAAGATCTTTATCTCTTTTTCTTTTCTTTTTTGGTTGCAGCTGTCATTTTTGTTTGGCCGGCTCAGGCTGGACTTGAACCCGCCAGCTCAGGTATATGTGGCTGGCGCCTTAGCCGTGTGAGCCACAGGCGCCGAGCAAAGATCTTGATTTCTAACTACGTAAAACAAAGAATGATGATGGATGCTGTGCCCCCTGTCTCTGACTGATGCCCCAGTTGCCTGGAATGTGGCTGCCTGGGCGCACAGCTGATCCCTCTGCATGGCTTTCCCTTGCCTAAGGTTATGCTTCTGTCCTAGGGAACCTCCCCACGGAGCACTCGATACTACGGTAGCAAGAGGATGTTCATTAGCTAATTCCAGGACTGCCCTGAACGGGTACCGTGCAGGCTCCTTAGGCTTCTGTTGGACCCTGACCCCAGTTTCACCTGCCTGCTCACCAGGTCCGCGTCCTCTGTTCTTTCTTTGGTGTTCTTCCCAGTAACCCTCCAAAAACAAAAAAAATCTCCAGCTGAGACTGATTCCCAGGGAATCTGACCTACAAAGCTGGCCATGTTCGGAGTGACATTTCGAGTCGCGCACGTAGTGTCTGAATTACTGTGTTTTCTGCAGCAGGAAGACAGACTGTTGCTCTTTGTGGAACGTGTGAGAATCTTTCAAATGCTCTTTGCTTAGTGTCTGAAATCATTGGTAGCATCTCGTGCACCATTAATAGGATTTTGAGGCATGAAATACAGAAATCTAATCCTGTATTCTTCTCTTTCCCTCTAAAATTGTTGGCATAGCCATAATGCCTGTGATCTGTCCACAGTCTGTTATGAAATTTGGATCATTCGTGACACGGGAAATCTCATTATTTACTTTCTTTAGATAATAGGACAGGCGGGTGAGATGGGTCTTAACTGCACAAAATGCCTGAGACAAAGATGCCAGCATGAAAAAATGGTTTGGCAATTTATGGAAGATTTATGATGATTATTTTCGTGATTTTTTGTAAAGAAAAATTATTGTATAGATGATTTAGAAAATATTCATGTTAAGTTTCATAGTAATTTTCCAGTAACTAAGAGAGACAGGCTTAGATAATATTAGAAATCACATATAAACTGTTATTAATGTGATGGAGACCCTGGGAGGTGCAATAGTTCATGGTTATCATAGTGTTATTGAAAAGAAATTCATAAAATAGCAAAGACCAGGGCAACTGTGAAGGGTTTGGAAAAGCAATGGGAAGGTGTCGGGGGGTCAGGGTTGTGAAAGTTTCCAAATATCCGAAGGACATTCAACTTTATTTTGTCAGCAGTATGTAGTTTTAAAGAATTCATGGAATAGGTAACATGTGAGAAATATATTATAGCAATAACATGTAAGATTAATTGTAGAGAAACAGTGTTTTATAAACACACTCTGATGGAAAGAGTGCATTTGTAAAACAGTCTTAATAATGTAGAAAAGTGACTTGATAATCATATTCCCAATTCCTTTCTAAAGGTTTAATATCTCATGTATTGAATCCTGGGGGGGGCACATATGGATACGCTTTGCACAATCTCAGGATTATGTAACTGGGAAAATCCCTTTAGACAGCTGGAAATGGGCCAGTCTAGTCTCAAAATGATTATTTTGGTTTTTTATGGACTATGTGTAGGTTAAAATGAAAATAATCACTGAAGTGTCCAGATTAAATATATTGCTGTCTCCTTATCTGGATTGCCTCTAATTTTATCACAGGAGAAAAGTAAATTGGTTTGGAAGTATTTATACAAAGGCATGTTGCTTTATATCAGGTATTTTATGCTTGTGCAGATAAGGGAAAATTGATTGGAAATCACAACTATTCATCAATCTATAATTATTGCCCATTTCTTATATAAAAGAGTTTAACTACTACTGTATTGAGATACTTTTCTAGCTTCCACTAACTTCCTTTCTTCATTCTAAAAATTATGCTGCGTGGTGGTATAAGAAATAGTATTATCTATAAGTTGCATAAGTACCGTTATATAAAATATTTATATACATTACCTTTACTTACATTGCTTTATTGCTGTCATTGTTCAATTATGAATTTTGATCAAGTTAGTATGGGTGAGACAGATAGTCCCCATATTTCTAAATTAAGTGATTTGATTGGTATCTACATTTATATTTCCGTAGTTTTAAATTCTGCAAATTTCACATTTTCTAAGAATGTTCCCTGTTTTGTATGTTGCTGATGGACAAAGGTAGGAGTATTTTTCAAACTAAGTTAAAATATGATTAAAAGCAGACTATGTCTTCCTGACCCCTCACAATTTGACATAATTGTAAGTAAGAAACTATTAATAGCGGATAGTGCCTGTGGCTCAAAGGGGTAGGGCGCTGCCCCATATGCCGGAGGTGGTGGGTTCAAACCCAGCCCTGGCCAAAAAAAAAAAAAAAAAAAAAGTATTAATAGCTATGTGACTATATAAGCAAAAACCCATTTTATATTAACAGAGACCTGTTGACCACACCGACGGTGCATCTTACAAGGGTACGAGGAAAATTTACTAAGTGTAGAATATAAATGTCTTAACACAATAACTAAGAGAATGCCGAGAAGGCTATGTTAACCAGTTTGATGAAAATATTTCAAATTGTATATAAAACCAGCACACTGTACCCCATGATTGCATTAATGTACACAGCTATGATTTAATAAAAAAAATTCAAAAACGCAAAGATACAGAAAAACCTAACAAGAAAGATAAAAACACAAAAAAATCAAGTTGATTGTGTCATTTTCTTTTTAGTATGATAGGAAAATAACTTCTATTTTATTAAGTACTGGTTAGGGATTTTTTTACAAAAATATAGCAAAGCTATGAAAGATGCACCTCCCCCCGCACACACCGTCTCTTCCCATTCTCTGTGTTAATACCAATGACTTTTGACTCTAATCACATAGTAAAGAATGTGTCCCATATTATTATTATTTAAAGATTATATTTTTGTTCTACCTTGTCTTGCTTTGTATTTACTTACTTTGTCTTTTCTCTGATAATGTTATTTAGAGCCATGCTGAATTGTCATTGTTATATAAGAAAATGTCACATAGATGACCTTGGCATAAATTACTGTGGTATTAGTTATATTTGAAAGTAAGAATCTGTATGATATCATAAAGGAAAGATTAAAAGATAAAAATAAGGCTTGTTTTTGTAAATCAGTGGTTCTCGACCTTCCTGATGCCTCCTAATGCCGTGACCCTTTAATATTAATACAGTTCCTCATGTTGTGATGACCCCCAGCTATAAAATTATTTTCATTACTACTTCCCAATTGTAATTTTGCTTCTGTTATGCATCGTAATGTAAATATCTGATATGCAGGATGTATTTTCATTGTTACGAAGGGGTCGCCACCCACAGGTTGAGAACCGCGGCCGTAAATGGTTAGTGGCAGACTTTTGCTTTCTTGTAAGGACGATGCCAATGTCCAATGGATCAGCTTACCGTTTGTCCTCCTGATGGCGGGGGTGGGGTTGGGGGGAAGCTACGTTCATTCACTGGAAACCGTACTGGGAATACACAGCACTCATACAACCACTCTTTTTCCTCCCAATGCAGTATTCAATAAATTATAAGAGACATTTAGTACCTTATCATAAGATAGGATTCATGTTAGATAATTTTCCCCAATTACAGGCTAATGTAAATGTTCCCGGCATGGTTAAGGTAAGGCTAGCCTCTTCTGGAGGTGAGTCATAGTAAATGTATTTTTATACTCAGACATATGTTCAGCTCACAGTGGGTTTATCAGACATGACTTTATCATAAGTCAAGAAGCATCTCCATCTTCTATTAAGTTTTATTTCTGAATTATGGGTATACTTCTTCATCTTTAAAAATGATGCCAAATCATTGTTTTGCAATATGAATTATTTCTTATACACTGTGAACGTGATCGGTTTCTATTCCATGTTTGATTAATGAATATTTTCAAGTGGGAAATGTTAATTTTCAATACTGGAAGGCGCCTAGGCTCAATATTGTATCACTGACACAGCTTAATTTTTAGTATTTTGATTAAACATAATAAGCATGTGATAGTGTCATAATGTGAAGTTGATGTTCTCCACATGTGTGGTCTATATTTACATACTCAGCTTGCTCCTCTTTCATTGAATTTGTGTCAGTTTTTACCAAGTATACACTTACTTAAATATCTACATGGTAATCTGTGCTGTTTTCAAAAGTGAATTAGTTATGACACTCATACTTTTTAATATAAGCAATAAGAACTTATCAACAAAAAGTGCACATTTTCTAAAGCTTTAAGATCAGTTGAAATTGAATCTCTGAACTCTTTATGTAAGTTAAATATCTATTTGCTTATTAGTTTATGAATATGCCTTTTTAGAAGAAACTTACCATCAAATTCTTTGATATTTTAGTGGTAATGTTTTTAAATGTTCGTATTTATGGTAAAAAGTCCTGAGCAATGATTTTGATTTTGGCCAGATATGTAGCATAAATATTTTACTGTGAATCTATGTAAATTTTGATGTTTAATCCTTCCTTCTGTTCTCTCCTGCAAAGCAGAAACATCAGATGTAAAGAAAATGTTAATAATTGGAATATTATTTGTTTTAGATTTTTTTCTTGGTGAGGTGTGGAGTTAAAGGCTGGCTATAGACATATGTGTCTTTCTTTTTCTGAATGCTCATTTCCAAGGAAAGATCAAAACAGGGAAATGATGATATTTAGATTCTTTAGAATTATTAATAATAACAACATAATTGTAAATAGACTGACCTGCTTTGAAAATTCCACTCGGGTGTCTCTTCTACCCGGGCCTCATCGCTGTGCCAGTCTGGGAGGAAGGGAAGCCCCTTCTGGGTGCTGTGGGCAGAGACACCTGCAGGCTTGATGTGACCTTTCAATAGCTTGGTATTTTCACCTAAAATCAAAACAACACTATCTGACAGTATGTTTCTTCTTTAAACTCCATTAAACATGTAACACTGTGCTGGTTGATTATCATTTCAGAACATTTTAGGATTGCAGTTGGTGTTGTAGACTTAAAAATGTTTTGAAGCTCCTTCCTCGTAAAACATCCATTCTTGGCTACATTTTAATAGGGAAAGAAACTCCTTGAATATGGAAAACGTAAAACCCCAAGCCCAGACATATCAATTCCAAATATCAATTTACTGTGAAGACAAAATAAAACAAGATATTCTTTTTTTTTGATACTGAGTCTTACTTTGTTGCCCTGTGTAGAGTGCGGTGCTGTCCCAGCTCACAGCAACCTCAAACTCTTGGGCTTAAGCGATCCTCCTGCCTCAGCCTCCTCTGTAGGTGCCCGCCACAACACCCAGGTATTTTTGTTGTTGTTGTAGTTGTCATTGTTGTTTAGTTGGTCCCTGGCTAAGTTTGACCCCGTCAGCCTCGGTGCATGTGGCTGGCGCTTTAACCACTGTGCTACGGGCGCCGAGCCAAAACAAGATATTCTTGTAAGTGAGATGAGCGTGCTGGGCAATGCAAAATTTAAACTGACATAGAATTTGTGAGGGACATTTATAACAAGAACGTACTGCAGAGTGGTGGCACAAAGAGTGACGTGGACCAGGCAGATTGCAAATCCCGGTTCTGCCAGCCACGTGTTGAGTCACTCATAGTCTCTGTTTAACTCAGCCTTTTTATTCAGGCAGATTAGGGGTCCTGAGAGTCCTCACTTCGTAAGATGGTTGTGATTATTGAGTAAGTATCATGTGCAAAGATCTCAGCACACGGTGCCCGGCACCAAAGGAAGCTTCTGCTCTCAAGGTTTCCTACCAAGAAGTCCACTTTTTCCTGTAGTGCTGAGTAGTACGAGATTTAATTAAATAATTCCTGTGACTAGGGTTCCCCTGAACTCAATGGTCTTGGAAAAGAAGTTAATATAATCTGTACCATTTTCTGCCTATACGTTTCAATGCCTTTAAGAAAAATAAGCGCTTTGGGGCATTAATTTTTTTTTTCTGGATTGTTGTCTTTTATTTCTACCTTTCTTTTAGAATAATATTTAGATAACTTATGACACGAATATTTTGCATTTTAAATTTACTTCAGGTTAAACATTGATTTTTAAAACAAAACAATGACGTTGTATGAAAATAAGACTTTATTTTGGGAAGAAATATGATTATTATTGCAGTGTAATGGAGTGTGAAGAGCTTGGTTTATAATCTTGGATCGTTAATATGAATGAATTACAGCAGTGAACTTCTTCTGAGTTTTGTAATTCCTTTTTTGCATAAGATCTGTATGAATTTGACTGAACAAGTGGTAGCTTTTGGTTTGTGTGTGGGCATGCCTATAAAAGTACGACAGATATAGAAATATATATGCACACATCGATACGTGACCACGCATATACAGGTCAGACAATTAAGTTCACAAACTTAATCACGAAAAAGTGCCACAGGCCTCACTGCTGAGTGTCACTACGGCGTCACATGGCCGGGGAGAGCTTGGAGGGTGGTCATAGTGGTATTGAACAGTGAGGAATGTGCCACTTTTTATAGAATGAGTTCATGAACTTAATTGACCTTGTACATGGACCTTCTATGGTAACTTTTGTCTATGCAAGCCTCATACACAAATACTTTTTTTTTTAACAAGTAAACAGTTTATTAAGAATTAAACAAAGGGCTCGGCTCCTGTGGCTCAACGGGCTAAGGCGCCAGCCACGTACACCTGAGTTAGCGGGTTCGAATCCAGCCTGGGCCCGCCAAACAACAATGACGGCTGCAACCAAAAAAATGGCCGGGCATTGTGGCGGGTGCCTGTGGTCCCAGCTACTTGGGAGGTGAAGGCAAGAGACTCTCTTGAGCCCGGGAATTGGAGGTTGCTGTGAGCTGTGATGCCATAGCACTCTATCCAGGGTGACAGCTTGAGGCTCTGTCTAAAAAAAAAAAAAAAAAGAATTAAACAAAGGTATAATGTGATAAAGTACAAGCAAGACACTCAAGATAGGTATATTAGTACTACTCACACAAAAACTTAAAGTTCACCTCAAAAAAAATCACAAGATAAAAGAGAAAGCAATTTCACTGTTATAAGATATTTCATGCAAAGTATTAACTCTGCCCCCCCCCAAAGCCCAACCTCCCAACAAACAAAAAACTATCTGTGAATACTGCTATGCCTACATATTAACCACAGTATAATCATTCATAGGAAAACAGTAATTAAGCAATGAATTAAATTGAATAACAAAGTTCAAACTATCATAAACTCATAGACCACAATGATTTTACAAGACAAGCAATTCCAGAAATCTTATAAACAATAAAAAAAGAAGAAATGTTTCAATATCATTCTGCTTGATCTGGATACACCTGTTATTGAAATTGGAGAAAATACATTGTTATAAAGGGAAATTACAAATATGTTTCACTTACAAATGAGGATGCAATATCCTAAACAACATATTGACAAGTTGAATTAAAAAATAAATGTTTAAGTAATGTACTTGGGTCAAAATTGAATCCAATTTGTATGAAAGTTCGTCTTTTTTTGTGTTCTTTCCCTCACCCCCCTCCCTCCTTCTGTGTCTGCTCTCTCCTTCCCCCAAGCCCCACTGTGTCATTGATACAAATACTTCTCTTTTTTAATCACTCAAACTGCACTTTCATTAGAGTATGTGATTGTACGGATGGAAACTAGTTTTTTATTGTTGTTGTTTGTCTTTTGTTTTCTCCCGTAATCTCCAAGTAAAAGGAGAAGTTTTTGTGTTTGGACTTTATTTTGTTCAGGCTCATTTTGCCAGGAAGGCGTGGATACTATATTGAGCTTTCACATTGAACTTGATTCCTCAGTGGTATTACCGATTCATGATGAGAAATTTTGTTATGGGGTCAGTAACATGAAAACGCAAAACAACCCACATCATCTTAGAATCTTGACCTAAGTTCTTTGTTTTTTTTCTTGTGTACCTAAATCTAACCACTCAAAAAATAGTGATAGTGGAATGGGGGTTGGAAAAAGACATTTTCTAGGTTTGAAACATTTCAAAGAGGTTCTTTCTTACCTAATCATAATTCTTAAAGCAGAGATTACACAAGCGTGCGGGAGTGAACAAGCCAGTGGTGACAGCAGCAAAACAGTATGATTAAAAATTACAAGGGATAATTAATCATAACTTTGGAACACTTTCAATGTTGAAAATGTTTTTCTATGACAAGTGGGAACAGATGAAGATGCTTGCAGCTGGAAAAAGGAAAAATATGCTCTTAGCAACGTCTTGAAATTAAATGGTTTATTCATTTACTCAGCAAATTTATTGAGAAGCAGTTGTGTGCCAGGTCCTTAGATGATGATAGTGAACAAAACAGACCCCAAATACTGTGTTCATAGAATTTATATTCTGATGGGAGGAAATGGGCGATTAAATACATATGTAACATGTAATAAGTAGTATTTTATATTAATAGTCTCTAACCATGCAACTCTTCTGTTCTATATTCTTAACTTGATTCTGAATTAAGAAGAAATTCTGCATTACTTAGAGAAATGCGTTCATTTTACATTATTGAGCTTTTGAATTTAATAAGCCCATAACTTGAGGTTTAGATATAAATCACCTTTGATCAATGAAAAAGTAGAGAGATATGTGTGATTATTGTGCATAGGAGTATTCATTTGACCTCCCCCAAATTGTCCATTCATTTCATATAATTGATGGATCTGTGTATATAATAAACACGAAAGGTGAACAGTGGCTTATTTATTTAACCAGACTTTATTCCAGTTTGTGACACAAAGAAAGATAATGTCAATCTTTAGTAAAACTATATCTAGACATTTGGGGGCTTAGACAAGGTACAATAGAGTTCCAAAATGATGTGTTTTGAGGTGGGCATCGAAATAGGGGTAAGAAGTTGTCATGATGAGAAGATGGAAGACTTTGTCAGTTAAAAATCTATCCTAATTTTATAATGATATGGTAAAAATCATGGATTTATATAACTCAATTTCTCTTCCATCTTTCGTTTGAATTATAATACTGGCACTTCCTCACTTTGCTGAACGAAATTATATTTTCCTACCACTGAGTATCATTTATTCATGTTTTGATATTCTTTATAGCATTTTCAAAGATATTTTCCTATAATATTTTTCTGAACAATTGATAATAATACATGTATAATTTGTGTCTTTTAAGTACTTTAAAATATTTTTGAGAACGTTTTTTAGTGACTGATTCTATTGTATTTAGAAAAAAAAAAGTGTCCCTTTATTAAACCATTATTTGAAAATTTGTACTACCCCAGCTTAATAACAGTTTCTTTACTAGATGTAAAGTAGAGTTAATTATTCATTTAAAGAGTTATTTCATGCACTGTACAGTGGTCATCTGACATTCTTAGAGCATAAGCCCAGTGCAGTCTCACACCTGCAAACCTCCCATTCTGGAAGGGCAAAGTGGGTGGATATCTTGAGCTCAGGAGTTTGAAACCAGCTTGAGCAAGAGCAAGACCTCATCTCTGCTAAAAATAGAAAAACTAGCGGGGCGTGGTACTGGCTCCTGTATGCCTACCTAGTGGGGAAACTGAGGCAAGAAGGATCCCTTGAGCACAGGAGTTTGAGGTTTCTGTGAGCTGTGACGTCACTGCACTAAAAAAAAATCAAAAATCAAATAGATTCCATAGTTTTAGTGCATAACTTGGAAGATTATGGGAAACTGATTACAAAACATAAAATAACAAAAGCATAATTTCATTAAATCACTTATCTGCTCATACATTAAGAGAAAATGAAGAGGAATTTACAATTAAGAAAATTCTTTCAGCTTGGGAATTCCTGTGAATAGTAGCGAAACTCCCAGCTTAAATTGTCACACTTACGGTGCATCTTAGAAGGGTACAGGTGAAACTTACTAAATGCAGAATATAAATGTCTTCATATGTAATTAAAAGGCCATGAAGGCTATGTTAAACAGTTTAGTGAAAACATTTCAGATTGTATATGAAGTCAGCACATTGTGCCCCATTGTTGCACTAATGTACACAATTATGATTTAATAAAAAAATCATGTGACAGTTATGTTCTGTAGTAGCTTAGTTTGAAAATTGCGTTAAAATGAAAATTACATAGTGTTGAATAATGGGAGTTTAATCAAAGTAATGGGCCTTTAATGTACATTTTTAATTCCTTCCGACTTGTCTCTTGTTCCTTGTGACTGATCAGATTCAGGACGTTATTCTAGCTTGAGACCTGAACCGGCAGTTAGGATTCATGCTTTTCCGTTTCCACTCTGATGCTGTATGCATGAACTTTAAGAAAATTATTTTAACATCTCTTAGTTTACTGACCTGTAAAAGGATTCGACTGGAAAAGGTTGGAGTTACATAATCAGTTATTCCTGAAAACCTTGAGTGTCTGTATAAAATTACATATAAATATATAGACAGACTTTGGGCCTAGGGTTCTGATTTCCCCCCAAATGGAATAAACAAATATTGATGTTTATAAGGTCTCTTCCAAAATTTGAATCCAATTCTTTTTGGAGATTTTCAGATATTGTGAAATACCTTTTTAACCACAAAGTTGGCAGGATGCTTTATTGAGTTAACATGTTTGAAAAAAAAATTTATTTTTTTGTAATAATAGGTAAAGTATTTTGCACTATGATTTTTGGCCACAGCTATTTGATTCGTTATCTATTTCTTAGGAAGTAATATTAAGTATTTGGATATGTCCATAGATATAAATGTTATTGCTTTACTTCATAAAAATATAGTTCTTATTTGAAAAAAATTTAAAAATTCTTATTTTACCTATAATTTCCATATATTTTGTCTGAGCTGAATGAGATATTACTTTGATGCTTGGGTTTATTTTAAGGAGCTATCTAAAAAATAATAAATAATATGTATAGTAATAATTGGTCAGAAAGATCAATGTCATTTTAGGATTAGAAATATCACCTTTTGGTAGTGGTTCTTTATATATTAAATCTGTACTAATTAGATACCTGATTTGGAAATCTATTATCAGATATGATCAATAATATTCTTCTTAGCTTCTAAAAGGTCTCAGAAGACACCAAAGTTAGAGACTAGTAGGAATAGAAGTGGATTAATTCCTGAAATTTGACTCTCAGATACCAGTTTATTCTAACTTTTAAATAAGAAAATATAATTATTTCTTGCTAAGAAATTGAATTTACTTCATCAAATTAATCTGCATTAAGTTTTGTAAAATTTGTGACTGCAATTAATTTTAAATTATATAGGCAATACATTTTTGATGATAAAGTATGTATGTATTTTCTCTAGAAATAGGGTTCCAATAAATATATAGCTATTCTATTTTATTTAAATTACTGAAATTGCAGTATAATCTGCATTATACTAGGATCTCAGAATTTCAGTTCTGCATCTTTTTCTAACTCCTATTTACCACACTTTCTTTTAAGCTTTAACACACTTAATACATTTAAAATATCACCAATAAGATACTTGTTCAAAAATACTTTCATGTTTTGTGACATATGGGTGGTAATATTTATTTAGTGATTTTGTTGAATAGTCAATAGAACACCAAGACTTAAAGAACGGATTAAATAATATAAAGGGAAGTATTGAAAAATAGGGTATTTGAGATTTTGAAATGCATGATCAAATGAAAAACATTTTGTGAATGGTGATTGCATCGTGAAGTATGTTGTATTCCCAGTCTTTTATTTATTTATTTATTTATTTATTTATTTATTTATTTATTTATTTATTTTTGCAGTTTCTGGCCGGGGCTGGGTTTGAACCTGCCACCTCTGGCATAGGGGGCCAGTGCCCTACTCCTTTGAGCCACAGACACCACCCAACCTTTTGTTTTTTGAGACAGAGTCTCAAGCTGTCACTTTCGGTATTTCAGTAGAGTGCTGTGGCATCACAGCTCACAGCAACCTCAAACTCTTGGGCTTCAGCGATTCCCTTTGCTCAGCCTCCCGAGTAGCTGGAACTACAGGCGCCTGCCACAACGCCCAGCTATGTTTTATTGCAGTTGTCAATGGGTGTTAATGGATGTGTTAGCTGGCCCCGGCCCTGGTTCGAACCCGCCAACCTCAGGGCATGTGGCCTGTACCATAACCACTGTGCTATGGCCACCAAGCCTTCATTTGTTTCCTTCTTAGGCCCTCGGCTTATAGATAGCAGTAAGAAATATATAAGGACCCTTACCACTTGAAAGATATTAGCAACACAATTCATAATTGCAAGGATGTGGAAACAACTCAAATGCCCATTAATGGATTAATAAAATGTCGTATTTGTATACTACTCAGCCATAAAAATTGGGGATAATAGTATCTTTTGTAACAACCTGGATCTGGAGACCATTCTTCAATCTAAGTGAAGCATCGCCACACACACTCAAATACTAAACTGGAACTGGGCAACCAGCACTTAACGAGCACAGTGGGAGTAAAACGCAACAGGAATCAAGTAGGTGGGCGGGGCAGGAGAGGCTGGGTGAATTCACACACATTCTGCCTGAATGGAACCCTGTAACTTTGACGTGAAATATACAGAACCAACTATGTAACCGAAACCCATGGACCTCTATAATACTCTGAAATTTATAAAACAATGTGTAGAAAGTCACTGCCCTCCTAGAGTGTGTTTATTTTAGCTGGAGGGACACATAATAAATTTTACAGTTTCGGTCCTACATTTACGCATTTAATCCATTTTGAGTTGCTTAATGAACTTGATTGAATGAGTTTTTGCTTTGATGCTTGGGTTTATTTTAAGAATAAACTAGACCTAGTCTTAAGCTAGACTAGTTTCATGCTTCTGCATCTAGGGACCTATCTTTCCCAGCACCCTTTATTGAAGAGGCTGTCCTCTACCCAATTTATACACAATGGAATTCTCTTTATTCAGTAAAAACGACTGAAATCCTTTCATGTCCGGCAATGTAGTGGAACTGGAGGTCATTGTACGGGAGGTATCCCAGTCCCAGAAAGACAAATGTCACATATTCCTTCTCATGTGTGGGAGCTAGAAAAGGTGGTCTCATGGGAGGAAAAGGAAATAATGCTTTCCAGAGGTGGGGAGGTGGGAACATGAAGAGAGGCTGGTTAGTGAGTCCAAATGCACAGCTGGGTAGAAGGGATAAGCTCTAGTGTCTGACAGCTCAGCAGGTGACTGCAGCTAGCAATAATTCATTATACGTTTCATAATAGACAGAAGAGACGATTTGAAATATTCCCAAACGTTTGATAAATGTTTGAGGCGATGGCTACCTTCAATACCCTGATTTTATCACCATGTACTGTATCTAAACATCACAACCCCTCATAAATAATTGTTATATATTAATAAATCACAAATATTCAAAATATTTAAGCCTAGTCCTGCTTACCAAAAATGTTTTTAAAGGTAAATATTTATTTCTAAAAATGTATTTACTCACTGAATGGATAAATTTTATATCACAGCCAACGAGATTACCAGCTCATAATCTGTTGCATGTGAATTATCTTTGCAAATTGGTTGCCTTAAATATTAAGGACATACATTTAATCTGAAGTTTTCATTTCTTTCTCATTTTTTGGATACCTAAAATGTTAGGTTTCTATCTTGAGAACTAGAACTGATTTTTAAAATCATTTAATTCTGAATATTTTTGTTGTTCTGCGTCATCAGCATAATCCTTCAGGGCCACTGTTTTGAATGGTTCTATATGAATACTGTCATGTAACAAATAAGATGCAGTCTGGATTAATGACACCCCAAGTTTATAGCTAGTTCTGGTTCCCTGTTTCTTAGCTGGAAGGGTCTGGAAGGGGAAAGGCATCCTAATTTTTTTATTATGCATCTGCCTGAAAAGGCTATCTGTCATTAGTTACTTATAGTAATTAAAAAAATCAAACAAAATGCCCTAAGCATTCATTAATTGTACAAGAGGTACCATAAAATGTATGTGAAAATTAAATTAGTATCTTGTTATACAATTTAAATTTGACTTTTCATTGTAACAGTCCTTTTAGGAATGTGGTTATCTCCTTTGAGAGTATAAATGTTGACAGGGAGAAACTGACTCATGTTGATCCGATTTGATCTTAACTTAGAAATAGGTGTAGTAAGTTGTAGGCCATGTATGGAGATTTCAAGGGGGCCAGAGAGCCCCGGGGTCCACTAATTTCTTACTCTCCTGGTGTGTGGAATTGACAATAAGATCAGTTCTGAGATGTCACAGGTCACTTCTGACACTTCTTGTCAGGGCCCAGGACTGGCCAGGTCTCGGCCCAGCTTGACCAGGTTCCCGACATGGACCGCCCTCAGAGTTTTGTTTTGTCTGATTTGGTGGGTGGGGGGGGGCGCTACATAAATCAGATTATGCCAGAGCATGTTTTACATTACTGTATTCATGACATCACATTGCCAAAAAATGGGCTGAGAAATATTTGGTGAATTAAATATCCTCAGGAGATTATAAATCGCATGATGTCAGAGGCTTTCTCTATTTTGTTTCTGCTCTGTTCTGAGACTTAGAACATCTGGTCAAAGTAGGAACTTAGCGCGGGTTTGCTGAATGAATGAGCCGTGTACTCCTGTGCTTATTTAACCACTAATACTTTGGGGAATTTTATCAGATACCCATTAAGAAAATGGGTTTAAAATCAAACAAATCCCAGCTTGAAAGTTAGCTTTGCTGACCAGCAACTTGGTATTTTTGACCTGGAGTGGCCACGTTCATAAAATGTGGATGATGATACATAAATTATAAAACTATTACAAAGATTGAACTAACAGATTCAAATTTTAAACTGTATTTAAGGTATTTAGTCAAATGCAAAAAACATAAAAATTAAAAATTTTAAAGGTAACTATTAAAGTTAACCTCGTATGGATTGATTAATTCAGCAGCGTGTGGCAAGTACTTGCTACGTCAGTCTTGAGTTTAGGGCGGACAGATGCAGAGTTGAAAGAGGTAAAACCTGGGTGGTGCCAGTGGCTCAAAGGAGTAGGGTGCCGGCCCCATATGCCAGAGGTGGTGGGTTCAAACCCAGCCCCGGCCAAAAACTGCAAAAACAAAACAAAAACAAAACCTGGAGGTGTTCAAAGGCAAGCGGAAGGAACAATTATGTAAACAAGTAATTAGTGCCAATTCTTAATGAGTATAATAGGGATAGAGTGTTAAAGTGTTAAATGAAACGTGCTTTTGTTTTAAGTAGGATGTGTTTCCAAGTCTCTTCTGAATGTCAGTGTCAGAGCTTGTGGGAGTGCCTTGAAACACTTGGGAACATTGCCGTTACACTCGACGTTCATGTTCTTTTTTTTTTTTGAAATTATTTTTATGGTAATATAAACCATACATTGAAAGAAATCCAAGGCTTGACATTGTGTCTGCTACCCTATAAATATCTGTTGGATGATGAATGGATGAACAATTTAATGAGAAGTATGACTGCATTTTAACTGTAGATACGTGTGTGTATGAGAGAGAGAGAGAGCGAGGTAAATGAATGATACCTTTACCAAGTCTGACAATGCACAGCACTCTCATTTAAAGAAGAAACACTTTGGGGTAGATGTGATCTAGCTTTCCTTGTCACAGTTTATGCAAATATAGTGAAATCACCTCCTAATTACTTCACACATTCTCATCCTGCTTGTAAATTTTGATTAGTTCTCATTCTTCTTTTAAATTCTCTCTCATACAAAGCAATTCTTTTTTAAAACAATCAGTGTCAAAATTGAAATAATCACCTTTAATTTGAGAAAATAATCTGATATTGAATGTTATGCTATTACTTATGTCTTGATGGTGCATTTCACAAACTATCGTTTCTACAGCTAGCATAGTATGAAAGATAGTCCGATAAACCTTTTTTATTAGGACACATTTGAAAATATTTGTGAACACCACGTGTATTCTCTTCTCTGTCACTATCTGTGGCTGCATTCCTGCGTGTCTTTCTCTTTTTAATCACTGAATTGATATGTATACTAAAGAAGATGTTGTAATCGTAGCAGAAATTCATGTTCTTACTATGTAAACATGCTAATCACATGTCTGTCCTCCCTCAGCAGGTGGATAGATTAACGCACACACCCCACAATGTCTAAGGGAACAGGTTGAAGGAGCCATGGAGAGGAACATAGTTCTGGTTAAGAAGAAAGAAATGTGTATGTTGTGTCTAGGGTTCAAATTGGGGAAAGAAGGTGAATCTACTTAGTGATTCACCAGGTGTCCAATGTTGGAACTTTGTAAAGCTTTGAGTTGTCAACATGCATCTTTTCTAGGAAGAAACTATAAGTGTGGAAATGAGGCAACAAAAAACTTATAATGCCGTCCAAAGCTTACACAACTGAAGTCATTTTATCATCTAAACGCTTACGTTCACCGCCCACTTGCTTCAGCAAACCTGCTGAATGTAATGGAAAAACCGAAGGAACGGTCTGACTCCTTTGATAGAAGCTGTGCAATTTTTGTAATAATTATAATAAAAAAGTGCAAATATTCTTGTAAGTCGAGAAAAGAGGGGACAGGGTGTGGAACAATCAGGGTTCATCTACACTCTTATTTTGCTCAAGTGTATGTTCTAAAAATATTCTGTGTTTATCCAGGTGGATTAATTTTCAAAGCAAAACATATGAACAAATTTTTAAAACCAACTATCTTCTGTATTCCTAGACATATAGCTTTAATTTCTTTCCTTTTTAATATGGCAGTTGGTACATTTATAGAGAAGGTGAAATTCCATATAATTTTTGACTAAAAGGTTTTGGGTGGGGATGAAAAAGTAGGCCTCATCAGGGGATGCAATCATTCGAAGATTAGGGAATGTTAGTAGCATTTGCTCTTATTGTTACAATTCTTTTATTTTTTAATTTTTTGAAATATACAACATCAATATCCACAAAACATTTAATTCAAGGGGTCTGATATATTTAGTTATATCTCAAAGTATGATTCTATAAGGAAAATAGTTTTATAGACTGAAAAATATGTTCTAGTTATTTATACACAAGTACGAGATGTATAAATTTTTATTTTTAGAGAAGGGCTTTTCATATTCGAAGCTAAAATAATGTTGCAGAAGGTACTGCCTTTATTTTTTTCTAGTTTTTTTTTCTATTACTAAATGCTAGTGAGACTTGATTCTAATTTGTAAATCTTGCTGGTACTATCTGGATATAATGAAAATGTCTCTGTCTTATATTTCTTAGAATTTGTTAAAGTATCTGTTTTTGGAAACATTTAGTTTTGAGACATTCAACTTTTTTATTTCAGATCTTTATAATTTAAAAAAATAAAATTAAACCTCATTGGTGAACAACAATAACCATTTTGAGTTTGATGATTCTATTAACTATTAATAAGTGAGATGGATTTCTACATCTTTTTTTTTTTTTTTTTTTTTTTTTTTTAAAAAAAATTGTAAAAAAAAAAAACCAATTAAATATTGAGTTTCCTAAATAAAAAAAAAAAAACACAGAAAAGTGAAATTAAGAAATCTTTATGGGCGGCACCTGTGGCTCAAAGGAGTAGGGCACCGG
>CAUYON010163540.1:0-23234 GCA_963573935.1 Arctocebus calabarensis | reverse complement strand
GGATGGAGATGGAACATATTCTTCTTAGCAAAGTATCTCAAGAATGGAAGAAAAAGTATCCAATGTACTCAGCCCTAATATGAAGCTAATTTATACCTTTCATATGAAAGCTAAAACCCAACTATAGAACAAGAATACAGGGAAAGGGGAAACGGAGGGGAGGGGAGGAGGGAGGTTGGGTGGAGGGAGGGCAATTAGTGGGAACACACCTACGGTGCATCTTAGCAGGGTACTGGTGAAACTTATTAAAGGTAGAGTATCAATGTCTTTATATAGTGATCAAGAAAATGCCATGAAGGCTGTCTGTAACAGTACGATAAAATATTTCTGAATGTATATGAAGCACATTGTGCCCTATGATTGCACCAATGAACACAATTATGATTCAATAAAATTATAAAAAAAATGCTATGAAAAAAGGGGTAATAAGGAAACAATATTAACAACTATATGACAATAATGTTTGACATCTTAAATAAATGGGCAAATCCCTTAAAAGACAAATCTATCAAATGTCACTCAAGAATTTCCACTAATACAACTCCATCACAAATTCTAACTAAACAACTACAAAAGGAATCATGCCAATACTACACAAACTCTTTTAGAAAATAAAAAAAGAAAGAAAAAATATGCACTTTTGGAGTCATCCTTGTTGTGATATTAGAACCAGAATAAGACATTGCAAGAAAAAAACCCTACAGACCAATATCCGTCATTAACATAGGAGCAAAAAATCCTTATCACAGTGGTAGCTACTCGAAATCAGCAGTATATAAAAACAAACTATATCTTGACCAAATGGGCGTATCTAAAGAATATAAGGCCAACAATTATTAAAATTCAATTTGTAATTTACCATATTAACTATTGACTAAAAAGAAAGTCAATATGACTTTCTCAGAAAATATCTTTCAAAAACTATTTCACAAAATTAAATAGACTTTCACAAATAATAATAAAAAGAAAATCTTAGTAAGTTATGAATACAAAGGAATTTTCAAAACCTGATAAAAGTCATCAATGTGTTTTAAAAGCCTGTGGCTGAAAACAGGTATGAAAAGTGGATGTCTCCTGAGATCCTCTTGTGACATCTCTTGTATTTCTGAGACAATGTTTAAGAAAATGAATGTGTATCGAAAATTTCTCTGGAACCATCAACCAGGTAAAATAGTACCAGCAAGTGTCTTGTTATATAGAAAAGCAATAATCTCATACTGGAGTAAGTCTTTTTTAAAAGCAAAAAACCAACCAAAAAAACAGCTATAGTTAACAAACTATGTAATTGTGAACAATTATAAAATATTGGGTGATTTCCCCTAAATTTAGAACAAAACCATACTTGCTTTCACTATTTTGATGTAAATTTGTGCTGGAAGTCCTAGTCAATATGGTAAGTCAAGAAATTAACACACATAGCATCACTAAGTTCTAAGAGATAAATTTAACAGATGTGGAAGGCCTATGCAAGACACAGAAAATCACAAAACATTGCTGAGAGGCTGAAATAGACCTAAATAAATGGAACAATATACCATGTTAATGAATTGAAAAATGTCTGTCCTCCCAAATTAATTCCTAAATTCAGTGTAAAACCCAAATAAAATTCCTGTGGCCTTTGTATGGAGAAATTGACAAGCAGTTTGTAACATTCACATCTATATAGAAAGGACCTTGAAAAGCCAAAATAGTTTAGAAAAAAATGCTGGAAGACGTGCACTACCTGATATTGAGACTTCCTGTGAAGCCATAGTAATCAAAGAGGTGTCAAAGCCGCACAAGGCTGGACACACAGATCAACGAGGCAGGAGAGCGACTTCACAGACCCACACGTTTATAGCCCATTGATTTCCAACAAAGGTGACAAGTAATTTGATGGAGTAAGGGAGGGAGTGTCTTTTCAATAAAGCAGCCGGAATAACTGTGTATTCAAAAAAAGAAACCATCCTTCACAACATATGAAAAATCCAATATGGTTCATAGATCTGAACATATCAGATTGAAAACAAATCTTATGAGATAATACACAGAGTAAAGTTCTTTGGACTTTAGGTTAGGGGCAAAGTCAGCAAAAGAATAAACCCATAAATGAAATACAAACAAATTGTGCATCTCAAAACTAAAGTTTTGTTCTTTGGAAAACACTTTCAAGGAAATGAAAAGGCAAGACAAAGACAGGGAGAAAATATTCAGAGAACATAAAGCTAATAAGGTAATCATACCCCAACTACCTAAATGGTTCCTACAATCTAATAAATAGAAGACAGATAATGAAAAAAAATTTTTTTACATAAAAACAAATAAAACCAATTTATTTTTATAAAAAGGCAGAGATTATAAGAATGGATGCAAGTGAGGAAAGCTTGATAGTGAAAATTTTAAAAGGGTCAAAATGCAGAGGGTGCAAAATCTGTATACACATTTTAAGGAAGGAAAAACTGTATTATGATGGGAATACTCAAGTTACGTTTGACTTCTGCAATTATAAAAGTGACTTGTATTCATCTTTGGTTATGAGTATGGAGTAAGTATTATAAATTGAATACAGTTTTCTTCTTTCTTAAAATATGTATAAATTTTTTGGCACCTTCTGAACATGAAAAGAGACTTCACCATGGCGGGAGCCTATAGTCTCAGCTACTCGGGAGGCCGAGGCAAGAGAATCACCTAAGCCCAAGACCTGGAGGTTGTTGTGAGCTGTGACTCTATGGCACTCTACCGAAGGTGATAGAGTAAGACTCTGTCTCTCCAAAAAAAACAAAAACAAACAAACAAAAAAACAACAATATTATTAAAAAAATAAAAAATAAAAATAAATAAAAAATTTTCAACATCACTGGTAATCAGAGAAATAAAAATTGAAGCCATGGTGTTATCATTAGCTGCCCACTAGTGTGACTAAAACAAAGAAGATTGCAAAGCCAAAATGTTATAACCACGCAGCAGAGTGCTTAACTGTGTCTTATAAATATAAAAACACACTTAAAATATGACCTAGTAATTCTGCCCCTTTCTTCAAAATAAATGAAAGTAAATGCTCACCCATTTGACTTGTATACAAATGTTTAATAATAGGTCAAACCAGAAAAGAATCCAAATCTTCACCAATGAGCAAATGGATAAATATGTAAATGGAATATTACATATTGATAAAAGGAAACAAATTACTGATACATACAACCTCATGACTATGTCTCAGAAAATATTATGTTGAAGCCATAACAAAGAAGTACAAACTCTATGATTCTAATTACCTAAAAATCCCTGTCTTTAGGCAACACCAACCTCACCTGTAGTGACAGGAGGAGAGCCTGGGATGAGGCTGGGATTTAGCTTCAGGGGAAATCTGGGAGCTGGTTAATATTTTGTATCTGGATTTTGGTGTGCAACTGGATGGTGCATTTTGTTTGTAATTTATATGTCAATAAAGTTGTTTTTAAAAAGCTCTCAGCAAACTAGGAAAATAAGAAACAGTCCTTAATCTGATAAAGGTGCCAAAAAATTCCTTCAGATAATGTCAAACTTAAAGGTGAAATATTGAATAGTTTTATACTAAAATCAGGAGAAAGGAAATGACACATACGCTCACAACTTTTATTCAAAGTTTTATTGGAGACTCAACCCCTTGCAAAAAAGATAAAAGAAAGAAAGAAAATTTTTAAAGATCAGGAAAGAAGTAAAAACATCTGTATTTTCTGATGGTATGAAGAATGCCCAAAGGAATCTAAAGAATTATTAGAACTAAGTAATTTTAGAAACCTCAAAACTAAGAGATTAATGCATAAAAAATTAGATGCATTTTTACATGCCAGAGAATCCCAGTGGAATATAAAATTTAAAAATCAACTATCTCTACAATAGCATCAACAACCATAAGAACTTAAGAACAAATTTAGACAAAGCTATGCAAAATCTGTAAATTGATAAACACTAAAGCATTGCTGAAAGAAATTAAAGAAGATATCAATAGAAATCTGTAACATACTCCTGAATTGAAAGACTTAGTACAGTCTTAATATTATTATTGTTAATATGGGAATGCTCCTTAAATTATAAAAGACTTGAAACTATTTCATGATAATTTCAGCAGATATCCTGTAGAAATTGGTAAACCATTTACAGAGCTTATATGGAAATATTTGCAAAGCATCTAGAATATGCAAATATGCAAATGTCGAAGCAATTTAGTAAAAGAATGAAGCACACTACCTAACTTCAAGAGTAAGTGTAGTCAATAATAAACAGGACTGTATGGCACTGGCATAAAAATACATCAGCAAGGCATAATTAATGAGCCTAGGAACAAATTTCCAATTATTTAGTCATCTGATATTTAACAAATATGCAAATGTGATCAAATGAGAAAAAGAAATTCAACAAATAGAGCTAGAATAACTTAATATCCATAAGAAAAAAAGATGACCTTCAGTTGCTCACTCATATCTCTTGCATAACAACAATTCAAATTATGTAAAAACTAAAATAAAAATCTTTTAGAAGAAAACAGACTATCTACCTAATTTGAAAATAGTCAAGTTTCTTAGGTCACAGAAAGGGAGCTAAAGGAGAAGGAAAATGAAACATTAGAGTTTATCAAACCAAAAAAGTCTACTCATTAAGAAAACAAATAGCCAAGCAATAGACTAAAATGTTATTCAAAGAATACATACATGTATCCAGGATTACTATCCAGGACTTATTGAAGATACCTGTAACTTGAATAAAAAAGCAATGAATAAAACAAATGAGCAGATCACCAGGAAAAAAAACAAACAAACAAGAAAAAAAAAAAACACCCGGCTCCAGAAGATACGAGCCTGGCAACAAGCTCATAAGAAACCACTCAGCATCCTCAGAGAGAAGACAGGTTCAAACTAAAACCAGAATAGAATACGACTGTGCACTAATCAGAATTGCTAGAAAACTAAACAAAACCATAGCAACAAAGAAGATACAATCCGTCTGGTAACAATAAACACAGCATTGCCAGAGATGTAGGGGAACTGGAAAAATAGGGCATGTGAGAAAAAGATAAAAAAAAAAAAAACACAAGTCACCAACAGACAAGTCTGAAACACACAAAATGGTATAAAACAATCAACTATTTTGGGAATGGCATAATGCTATCATTGCTGAATCTGAAGATAGCCATATGGAAGTTTATTATAGCTTTCTTTTAACTTTAATATATCCTTTGAAAACTTAAAAAATCATTAAAAAAGAATAAGCCTTGAAGAAATGCTCATCATATATGTTTCTCAATTAAATCGTTCACACTACACATGTGTTACAATTTTTTTCTATGTATACAGTAGGACCTCTGCAAGTTGACCACCCATGTGTCTGTACAAACTGGTCAACATAAGGAACTGGTGCATGTCTGGCCTATGACTGTTAGATCAACTCAAGGAGATGGTCAATGTAGGGAGGTGATGAGCTATGGAAGTTCTACTGTATTTATTTCATAGAATATTGGCTAAGTTCTTGTGCTTCTTTGCTTAAATTTTAATCTCATTTTCCATTTACTGGCTGTGTGACCTCTATGCCTCAATTTCCTCATCTGTAATATACGAGTAATGAGCACTTTTTTTGCATGGTTGCTGATAGCATTGAAAGGCTTTATGCTTGTAAAGCACTTGGAATGTTGCCTAGCACATGGCAAACACTTTAAAATGTTAGCTATTATAATATTATTGCATGCACACATTAACTTATGTACATTACCCACTCCAAATATATTTGCAACAGACAAAAGTACACACTAAAGTTGTTGGGTAACTAATACTCATTTTTATTAGCAGCTTCCACAGATTAACACTAATTGCAGTCTATTATTAGATTCTGAAATTATGCCATTTTCTACTCATTGGACCAGGGAAGCATGCAAAAATAAATCCTTTTAGTACTTGGCAAAATATGGCACACATCCAGAAGGCAGGGACTGTTCATATCTCATAAACACGCCTGGATGCAATTCTCCGACAAGTGCCTCAATAGCTGTGTGACCTGGGGTGTGATATTTAATGTTGCTGAACTTCAGTTTCTTCATTTGTAAAATGAGGTTGATAATACCAGTAGGCATATATTGAGAAATAAATGAAATTTACTATATGTAAAACTTTAACATAAAGTGTGGTATAAATTCAATATAAATTCAATAAGTAGAACTCGCTTTTTTTTTACTACTCAAGAAATATTTATTAATATATAATAAGATATCTCAGGGACCATGAAAAATGGTCTACAGCAGGATAGGCTCCAAGTTCAAAAAATTCCTTCTACAAGGACCCATTGGGAAATACTCTTATTTGCCACTGGAACATCAAAAGTCCACATTTTAAGCCTAAAACAGAAGGTTGCACTAGCCCACTTATTGAGGCTATCATGTTCTTTAAAAATTCAGTGAAAATATTTTAATCAAAGGTTAGAGGTTTCATCTTCCTTCTTTGATGTTCCTTCAACCTGTTCTACTTTTCTGCTGGTCTTCAGACACAGTGAACTATTGCATTTGCAATGGATTCTGATTTAATATGTTTAAAATATATTCTCTTGGAAATTCTACTCTTGTTATGTAATCATCACTAAATTATTGTTTTATGACAATCTCTTTATAATTTAACCAATTTTAATACAAACAAGAAACACACATATGCACACAAATTTTAACTTTGTCTAGAAAATATCAAAAATACAGAAAACTACAAGGTAGCAAATGCTGTCACTGATGGTTCATCTCCTTCTGCATTAAAACACTGCTCATTTGATTCATACTAGTCGCACCTACGTCGGGTAGTATTGTGCATGCACCAATTACTATGTATGCCTAGAACCCCAGTCATAAATGAATTAGGTGCCACATGTAAAAGTGTTAACATTAAATGATAGGAATTATTAAGTGATTGGTTGTGACGGCTCTAACCTTACACAGAGCTATTATTGAATGCAGACGCAGGGAAATCCATTCCTAAAAGAAATACAAGTTAGTATTCACTGCTAGTTACCATGAAACAGGCACTGCACTAAATACTTTCCATGAATTTTCTCTGTGAATGCTCATATCATACTCCATGATGTGTATGTTGTTATGCTACCATTTTTGCTTGAAGAACTGAAGCTTGGAGAAATTATACAAAGATCACAGAGTAAAGGCAGAGATGTCATATCAAATCTGGTCTGCCTTATTCCTGATTGTATCCCATATCTATTATCTCATGTCTTTCTCACTGAGGAGGTGCTCCAGGGATCTTGTTCTAAATGACCAGGGCTAAGGTAATGAGGGACTAAAAGGGTTCCCCTTAAATAGTAGTAAAAATGGGACTTGATGGCTGATGTCATACAGTGGGATCAACGGCATAGTCACGGGATTAATAACAATTTAAGATGTCTCTTAAAACTGCTTTAGCAAGCATGTCTACAGAGAGGGGAAATAAGAGCGTATTTAGGAAAGGAGATGATATTCAGTTTTAGAGTATTTGTGGTGTCAAAGAAAGGTCTGGAAGTCACAGCTGTATGGGGAGGTCAGAAGCCTAAGACACACCCAAGTCCTCCAGATGGGGTGGGTAGAAAGGAAACCCAGAAGGAGGATTAGGAGAATACTCAGAAAGGAAAATTGGCATAGTTATTTTGATTTCAGACAATATACATCTTATGTCAAAAAGAGATATTAGAGGTAAAATAGATAACTACATAGAAAAATCCACCAAGAAGACTCCATAATATTTCACCTGCCTGTTCTTAACAACACTGTTTTGAAATACATAACGTTGTAAGGAGAAGTTGATAATGGTAAAAACTGAATTTGACAATTTTAACATAGATATCTTAATATTTGACAGATAAAACAAATAAAAGCAACACTAGGCCCTGCAAAATGTGTAAAAGACAAATAATAAAATTTAATAAATACAAAATTCTACTCAGAATAATTACTGAATCAATATTATTTCAAACACATGGAATATCTATAAGAATTGATCACAAAGTGAGTCTTAATAAATACTAAGGTATTAATAGCATACAAACCATGCTGCAACATCATTAGAACAAAATAACAAAAAAATTCACCCCTAAATTTCCACATCAGGGCTTGAAAATTTGCAAATATATCTTTAAATAACTGATGGCTCAAAGAATAAATCATAAAGGAAATTAGTAAATACATAGATCTGAAATGGTAGTGAACACACTACAAAGGTTTTGTAGGGTACATCTCCAGTAGTACTCCGAGGAATATTAGTAAGTTTAGGCAAATACATCAGATACTAAGAAAGGTTATAAAAGAATGAACTAAAATTGAAATGAGATGATGGAAGTTTTAAAAATTAATATTCCTTCATTAGAAGGAGGGGAATTCTATTTGAGTGGAAATTAATGAAATATACTTAATCATAATAAAGAGGACAAATCAGTCAAAAGTTGATTATTTGAAAAGAGACTGAGGAAACAGAAACTCAAAACCTGAAGAGGGCTGTCTTGCTCAGGTAGCATCTTGAGCAGGAGACACCAGCCGTGGCCGTAGGGGGTGAGGTAGTGAAGGACAGAGGATCTGCTCTTATTTCTCTCCCCCACCATTGCCTCCAGATCACTCTGCGTTCTAAGAGCTGCAGACACTCTGAGCTCTGCTTCTGGTATCCACAGAAGGGAGTTGGGTCAATACAGATCCCTGGTGTTCAGGAGGAAGGAAAAATAGGGAGCAGATGCTTTACAAAGTCTCTTCTCCATAGCTTGGGCTCCAAATCCCTAGACTATTCATAACAATCTAAAGACCTCAGTTTTTTGGTGCCAGGCACCCCATTAACAGGCTAGTGAATCTCACCTGAACATATCTGTGAACATTAGAAAGAAGCATAACTTCTCAATCACCAGTACTGAGCATTACACGGGGTGTCTGATGGGTTTATGGAGAGACTGAAAAAGAAGAGGAAAGAAGAAAGATACAACTTAAAAGCAAAAAGGAAATGTGACATATCCTGGAATATCTAGCCAAATTAGTGTCAGAGAAATATGTAAGAGAAAACATGAAAAGAAAAAAATAAATATGATATTTCCAGATTATTTGTCCACCTATGTAGAAAAAGATACTGCAAAATATCTTACAATATGCAAAAGAAATATATATCATATATAAGTGAGTTGAATTTTTACTAGGAAATGTACATTGTAAAAATGTTGTCATTTATAATAGCTGCAAAAAAGTATGACACATCAAAGCAAATCTTTCAAGATCATACAAGAATTATTTGTAGAGAATTATGTAGCTGGATTAAAGGACATGAAAGACGAACTGAAAATATTAAGTGATATACCATGATCGTGAATAGGAACAACCAATACTTTAAATGTGGCAATTTTCCTTATTAATCTAAATTCAATACAATTCCGTACAAAATCCCAAAATGATTTTTTATGGGACTTGAAAAATCAATTCTAGATTTCAAATGGAAAAGAAAGTAAAAATAAGCACAACTTTTTTTTCCTGTACAAATCTCAAGAGGGCACAGAAATATTTGAAGAAAGAAAAAAGAGAAAGATATATCCTAAACACAAAAGAGAACACTGGATATAGGAAATTAAAAACATAGGATCACCATAGAATAGACAATAGACTGATTAAACAGAAAAAATCATAAACTCCTGCGTACTTGGAGAATATGCCAAGCAGTGGAGGGAGACTGCTTGCTGAGCAAGTGGTGCTGGGATATTTGGCTACACACATTGAAAAAGATAAATACATGCTTAATTTACAATGGATGACAAAGTCTCACCCAAATGAATTGAAGAACTGTATGTAAAATTTAAAACTTTGAAACATTTTAGGAAAAAAGATGCCTTTCCGGTCTTACAAGGGAGGGATGAATTTGTTATGGATTTTCTTATAAAAATGTCTTTTACATTTATTGAACAAGGTTTAAACAAAGTTTAAAAGGTACAATCTATAAGATAAATATTGAAAAACAAAGATTCATTAAAATACTTGGCACGAATTTTTAAAGGCCTCACAAGCAAAATTGCAAAACAATTCACCGACTGAGTTAGCTTAGTTGAGATGCATATTATTACAATTAGAAATTTAATAACCAAATGCTTCAAAAAAATCTCTTTCAAATGAATAAGAAATAGGCCCTAGAAGGCCGATGTTGTAGGGACAAAAGAACTAAGTCAAGATACCTATGAAAAGATGTTTTGCTCCACAAGCGTCTAAATTGGTAAAAATTTTACTTTAGGACTGACTAGAAGAAATGAGAACTCACACACATTCCCGATTGCATTGTAAATTGGTACATTTTTAGCAATTCTGAATAAAACTGAAGGAGAGCATACGCTATGCTCAAGGGAACAGTCGTGGAGGGTGGAGTGGGATGCTTCTGGGACTGAGGGGTCTGGCCCATGATGGCCTCTCTCATCCTCAGTGTCTGCATCACTCAGGAGAACAAGGTGGCCTCCAGGGCTCCTGCTCCTCTGTAAGTCAGAGGTGTCGAAAATGAATCCCCTTATCTCCAAGTGGAACAATTTCTCAAGGCTTACAAAAAAAGCATGTTAAATACAGTTGTCCACATTTAACAAATTCACTGCCATTAACCTTGTCTTTAAGTATCTGTGGATTCTTTATTTTCTCATTGAAAAATTAAATGTAACCATTAAATATATCATCTGTTATTTTTAATTTATGTTTTTATTAAATCATAGTTGTGTACATTAATGCATTTATGGGGTACAACGTGCTGATTTTATATATAGTTTGAAATACTTACATCAAACCAGTTAACATGGTCTTCACGTCACTTTCGTAATTATCGTGTTAAGACATTTAAACTTCTCACTTCGTAGATTTGACGTGTACGCTTGTAAAATGCACCATAGGTGTGGTCCAAACAATTCCTCTCCCTCCCCACCCCTCCCCCTCTTCTTTCCCCTTCATTCTGAGTAGTATTTGGGCTATAGCTTTCATATGGAAGTGTGGGTGCTTATATACTGGTTTCATAGTAGGGCTGAGCACATTGGGTACCTTTCCTTCCATTCTAGAGATACTTTGCTAAGAAGAATATGTTCCAGATCCATCCATGTAAACATAAGAGAGGTAAAGTCTCCATCTTTTTTAAGGCTACATAATATTCCATGGTGTACATATAGCACACTTTATTAATCCATTTGTGGGTCAATGGGCACTTGGGTTTCTTCCATGACTTAGTAATTACGTATTGGGCTGCAATAAACATTCTGGTGCAAATATCTTTGTTATAAAGTGATTTTTGGTATTCTGGACATATACCTAGTAGAAAAATTGCAGGGTTGAATGGCAGGTCTATTTTGAGATCCCTAAGTGTTCTCCAAACTTCTTTCCAAAAGGAATGTATTAGTTTGCATTCCCACCAGCAGTGCAGAAGGGTTCACTTTTCTCAACATCCATGCCAATATCTATAGGTTTGGGATTTTGTGATGTGGGCTAATCTTCCTGGAATTAGATGATAACTCAAAGTGGTTTTGATTTGCATTTCTCTGATGATTAAGGATGATGAGGATTTTTTCATGTGTCTGTAGGCCATGCACCTATCTTCTTCAGAGAAGTTTCTATCCAAATCTCTTGCCATAGTGAGATGGGATCACTTGTTCTTTTTTTGCTAATACTTTTGAGTTCTCTGTGGATTCTAGTTATTAAACGTTTGTCGGAGACCTAAACTGCAAATATCTTCTCCCATTCTAAGGGCAGTCTGCTTGCTTTATTTACTGTGTTCTTGGCTTTGAAGAAGCTTTTTAGTTTGATCAGGTCCCAGTAGTGTATTTTTTGGGTTGCTTAAAATGATCAGGGGGTCCTCCTCAAAAAATATTCTCCCAAGCCAATTTATTCAAGTGTTTTCCCCGCACTCTCTTCTAGTATTTTTATAGTTTCATGTCTTAAGTTTAAATCTTTTGTCCAGTGTGAATCTATTTTTGTTAATGGTGAAAGGTGGGGGTCCAGTTTCAGTCTTCTACAGATTGCCAGCCAGTTCACCAAGCATCATTTGTGAAATAGGGAGTGTTTTCCCCACTGAATGTTTTTGATAGGTTCATCAAAGATCAAATGATGATAAGTAGCTGTGTTAATCTTTTGGTTCTCTATTCTATTCCATACATCTATGTTTCCATGCCATTCCCATGCAGTTTTGATCACTGTGGATTTATAGTATATTCTGAGGTCTGGTAGCATGATTCTTCCTGATTTGTTTCTTATTTCTGAGTATGACTTGGCTAATCAAGGTTTTTTCTGATTCCATATAAAATAAAGTATTATTTTTTCCATGTCTTTAAAGTATGACAGTGGTGCTTTAACTGGGATTGCATCAAAATTGTATATTGCTCTGTGTAGTATGGACATTTTAACAATGTTGATTCCTTACAGCCATGAACATGGTCTGTTTTTCCATTTAACATCCTCAGCTATTTCCTTTCTCAGAGTTTCATAGTTCTCTTTATAGAGATCTTTCATGTCCTTTGTTAAGACTCCTAAATATTTCATCTTTTTTGGCACTACTATAAAAGAAATAGACCCTGGATTGTTTTTTTCAGATTGACTATTGTTGGTATATATAAAGGCTACTGATTTGTGAGTATTGGTTTTGTAACCTGAAATGCTGCTATATACCTTGATCACACCTAAGAGTTTTGTAGTGGATTCCCTGGGGTTTTCCAGATATACAATCATATCATCTGCGAAGTGTGAAAGTTTGATCTCCTCTGATCTTATTTGGATACACTTGATCACCTTCTCTGCCTGATTGTGATGGCTAATATTTCCATTACAACGTTAAAAAGCAATGGAATCAGTGGGCAACCTTGCTAGTTCCTGATCTCAGTGGAAATGTTTTCAATTTTACTCCATTTAATACAATATTGGCTGTAGGTTTGCTGTAGATGGCCTCTATCAGTTTGAGAAATGTCCCTTCTATACCTATTTTCTTAAGTGTTCTGGCCACAAAAGGATGCTGGATATTATCAAAAGCTTTTTATGCATCAATTAAGAGAATCATGTGGTCTTTATTCTTTATTTTGTTTATGATGGATTATATTTATAGATTTATGTATATTGAGCCATTCTTGAGACCCTGAGATACAATGAACTTGGTCATGGTGTATAATTTGTTTGATGTATTGCTGGATTTCGTTTCCTAGGATCTTATTATTTTCCTAAGATCTTGTTGATTATTTTTGCATCTATATTCATTAAAGATATTGGTTTATAGTTGTTTTTTTTCTTGTTGGGTCTTTTCCTGGTTTGGGGATTGGGGTGATACTTGCTTCATAAAATGTGTTGGGAAGAATTCCTTCTTTTTCTATGCTTTGGAAAACATTGAGTAATGTAGGTACTAGTTCCCCTTTAAAGGTTTGGTAGAATTCTGATGTGAAGCCATCTGGTCCTGGACTCTTCTCTTTTGGGAGATTTTGTATAGTTGATGCTATTTTAGTACTTGATATAGGTCTTTTCAATGTTTCCAATTCTTTCTGGCTAAGTCTAGGAATGTGGCATGCTTCCAAGTATTAGTCAATGTTTTTAAGACTTTCATATTTCTGAGAGTAGAGTTTTTTGTTCTAGTCATTAAGAATTTTTTTTAATTTCTAAGGTATCTGTTGTTATTTTGTCTTTGCATTTCTGATGGATGAAATTAGGGATTTTAATTTTTTTATTCTGGTTAGGCTAGCCAAAGGTTTATCAATTTTGTTAAATGTTTCAAAAAACCAACTTTTTGATTCATTAATCTTTTGAATCATTCTTTTGTTTTTGATTTCATTTAATTCTTCTCTAATTTTGGTTATTTCTTTTCTTTTGCTGGTTTTAGGGTTGGAGTGTTCTTCCTTTTCCAGTTGTTTGAGATATCCCATTAAGTTGTTGACTTCTCTTTCTGTTCTCTTGAGGAAGGCTTGCAATGCTATAAATTTCCCTCTTAGGACTGCCTTTGCAGTATCCCAGAGGTAATAATTCATGTCTTCATTATTGTTTTGTTCCAAAAATTTGGTAATTTCATTCTTAATTTCATCTATGATCCAGCTATCATTCACCATAAGGTTATTTAGTTTCCATGATTTCCTATGAGTATGCTGGTTCCTGTTATTGGTAAGTTCAACTTTTATTGCATGATCATCTGAGAAAATACAAAGAATAATTTCTATATTTTTAAATGTGCTGACGTAAGATGTGATCAATTTTGGAGGATGTTCCATGGGCTGATGAGAAGAATGTGTATTCAATTTCATTAGGGTGAAGTGTTTTGTAGATGTCTATTAAATTCAATTGTTGAATGGTGAAGTTTAAGTCCAAAATTTCTTTGCTTAGTTTCTTGTTAGAGGATCTATCCAACATTGCCAAAGGGGTTTTAAAATCTATGACTATTATGGTGCTGGAAGATATCAAATTGTTCATGTCTGTCAGGGTCTCCCTTATCAATTGAGGAGGATTCTGGTCGGGCACATAAATGTTAATAATTGAAATCCGATCATGTTGAGTGTTTCCCTTAACAAATGTGAAGTGACCATCCTTGCCTTTCCTTAGCTTTGTTGGTTTAAAGCTGAATATATCTGCAAATAAAATTGTAACCCCTGCTTTTTTCTGATTTCTATTTGCCTGGATTATATATGTCCATCCCTTTACCTTGAGTCTATATTGAAGGATAACTTCAAGGTAAAATGAGATTCTTGTATGCAGCAGATATCTGCCTGAGATTTTGTATCCAGTTGGCTAACCTGTGCCTCTTTAGAGGACAGTTTAAGTCATTCACATTAATTGAGAGTATTGATACATCTGGTAGTATTTGGGGTGTCAAATTTTTTGAAAGACCAGTGGACAATTTTAATCCTTTCACCACTGTGGAAGTTGGGTTTTGATCAAAATTTCTGAGTGAGTTTACTTTGGTGGTAGATCATTGTGCTGGTCCTTGTGGAAGATGGGTGTGAGAATATCCTGGGGAGCTGGTTTAGTTATGGCAAATTTCTTCAACATGTAAATGTTGTTAAAGTATTTGATTTCTCCACAACAAATGAAACTCATTTTAGCTGGATATAGTACGCTGGGCTGAAAGTTGTTTTGTGGGAGATTGAAGGTCAATGACCATCCTCTTCTGACTTGAAAAGTTTCATCTGAGAGATACACAGTCATTCTAATATTCTTCCCCTTATAGGTTATGGTTTTCTTACATCTGGATGCTTATAAGATTTTTTCCTTCATATTAATTTTGGTGAAATTAATTACAATGTGTCCAGGGGATGCTTTATTCAGATTGAGTCATGCTGGGGTTCTGAAACTGTCTGCTCTCTGAATTTCCATATCTCTTGACCTGTTTGGGAAGTTTTCCTAAATTATGTCTTGGAATAGAGCATTTGTGCTTTTTGGTTTATTCTCATCTCCTTCAGGAATTTCTATAAGGCGAATATGTGGTTTTTTGGAGGGATACCACAGTTCTCTCAGGGAATGATCCATTTTTGCTCTCCATTTCTCTTCATCTTTGAGCACTTGGACGATTTCAAAAGATACCTGTCTTCAATGTCAGAGTTCCTTTCTTCTGCCTCCTCCATTCTAATACTGAGGGATTCTACTGTATTTCTCAGATCTTTGAGTGATACAAATTCTTGCCTCAATTTGTCAAAGTCATTGGTGATTTTATCTTTGAATTCATTAAATTCTTGAGACAGCTTTTGAATTGCTCCTTGAATTTCTAATTCCATCTTTACTTCAATTCCATTAATCTTATTTGGCATCCAAATTCTGAACTCAATTTCTGACATCTCAGCCATTTGTTAGTGAATGGGATCTTCTGTTGCATCTCCTTTGTTGTACCTTGGGGGAATTGATCTACTCTGATCATTTGTGTTGCCAGAGTTTTTCCACTGGTTCTACTCCATGGTTATTTTTCACCATGTGACTAGAGAAGCTGCAATTTGTTTCCTTGGGCTCCCAGCTTGCCACAGCAGGGGTGATGTGAACCCGCCAATCCTCTTTCTCTGTTCAGCTCCCTATCTTCAGCTTTATTGGTTTTAGCCATTATTTCTCCCTCCGGGCAGGAGTTTCTGCTGAAAGCTGGCTTTACTTGGCCATCTTGCCTCTCCCCCATCATTGGTTATTTTTAATTAATAAGCTGTTACCCTTTTATTTCAAATTATAGGACTGGATTAATGACATTAATTTGATTACTTTGTGCATTGTTCCACTAATGTTACTGTTATTAATAATTTTCTACAGGATCTATGATAATCACATCTTATGGTTTTGACCTTCATGAAATTCTATTTCAATAAAGTCTTAGAAAAGGTTAGAAGGGAAAATTCATATTCAATGAAAAAGACAATTCTAAAATATAAATATTATAAGCACTATGTTCTGACATGAAAATTAGCGTATCTCTAAAACTTTTTAAAAATTACATTCTGGAACCTTAGAATATGTTTTTCAGAGATGGAAAGGTGAATGATATCAGAAAGATGTGCTCAATTACTGAGGAGCTTTTAACCAAGAATCTCTGTGTAATACAAAATCTACAGATCTCACATCACCACACAGCATTAGTCACTGGAGAAGTGGAGGATTGGAAGAGTGGATACAAAATACAGAGTGATTTGTTTCTTCTCTAAATCCCACCACTGATTATGTGACCTATAACACATTAATTCTGAGAGACTCTTATTCCTATCAGAGAAAGAAGGTATCAAACTAGATTTTTCATCTTTAACTTTCCTTCTAATTCTGGATTGTCTATGATTCCATCCATATAACAATAGATAGTTAAGGGACATTGCTTGCCTGTGGCTTGATGCATTAAGTGATTTTAATAGGTATCATGATCACCCTAACTTATCTCTCACTAAATTATTTCCTCATGTCTGTGAATAATTCTGGTTTTCCCCTTCCCTTCCCAAGCCTCCCTACCCCGTTGTCTTCTCCTCAGAATTATCTTCCATTGCCACACTGTTTAAAATAGCCACTAAGGGCTATTCAAAACTGAGCAGATCATGTTAAAATACCAAGGGCTATTTACCCAAAGGTCAAATACCATTTGACCAATTTTTAAATTAAAATTTCTAGGTGATATTTTGAGAAATGGAGAAATGTCCCTATTCTTCACTTAGCCATGAAAACCTACCCAGGAAATATTTGATAATGTATGGGAGGTGGGAAGGAGGAGTGAAAGTAGGAATCTAAGAGGAGACCAGACAGATGCACCTGGGGAAAAATTACCTATGTATTTTAAAAGTATGTCACTGATAAATTTGTAGTTACAGAAGTACTTTCTAAAGAAACATTGAGCTCTTCTTCAAGCCTTATATAAGACAAAAATTCATTTGTGTTAAAGTTTACAAAAAATGAAGTCATAAAAGCACTCGACATAAAACAGATTAGCATAATGTCAGCATGAGGAGGATGTTTCCATATATGCTGTCAAAAGGAAAAAGAACACATTCATGTAAAGGACATTTGACTTCATAGCATGCAAGTGAATATCATCAAATGTTACCACAAACAAAATTGAAAGATCTATGACAATTTAGGGAGGGCATGGAGGGATTTGTAAAACAAATTCCCTGTGTGTAAATTAATAAGAAAGAGATAAATAATAAAAGACTTCAGCAATTCATAAAAGCAATACAAATGACTAACAAACATAAAAATGCGTTTCATATTATTAATATCACAGAAATAAAATCAAAGCACCAATGAAATGTAATTTGTCACTTATCAAAGTGTCAAAATATTTTAAATTAAAATATTCATGCTAATTAGTGTGTGATGAGATGGATACTTTCACACTCTGCTAGTGAGAAAGTAAACTGGCATAACATTATCATATTCCTGGAGAGTCTTTTAAAGAACTTTAAAGCTCTTCTCATATTTTAATTGTGCAAGTCAACATCTAAGTAACTGCCTTAAATTTTTTTTCAAAATGCATGACAATGATATCACATTATTATTTACGATAATAAATTACTGAAATTCACAAAGTGTCCAACTATTGGAGACTTATTAAACACATTATGATACATCTATACAAATGCCATATCCAAAAACAAATTTGAATTGAAGAATCAGGGCATCTGGAAGATTATGTAAGTGAATATGATCCTCAGGAAATGTTAAATGAAAGAATCAAAAATATAACAATGTATTTAAAATTTGTTCCAAATTTTGTAAAATACATTAACTTCTTAATAAGATAACTGGAAGGAAGTAGATCAAAATGAATAACAATTATTAATTCTGCATCACAGTTTATGAGTAAAATTTAGTTTCTTTTTAATCTTTTCCATGAAGATTTATATTACTTTAACAGTCAGAAAAATATGAAATACTATTTTAAAATGGAAGATATTTCATTATAATATTTCTTTCTTGTTTTCTTTTCTTTTTTATTTTAGAGACAGAGTCTCACTTTGTTGCCCTCGGTAGAGTGCTGTGGTGTCACAGCTCACAGCAACCTCCAGCTCTTGGGCTTAGGTGCTTCTCTTGCCTCAACCTCCCGAGTAGCTGGACTACAGCCACCCACCACAATGCCTGGCTCTTTTTTGTTGCAGTTTTGCTGGGGCCAGGTTTGAACCTGCCATACTCAGTATAAGGGGCTGGCGCCCTACTCACTGAGCCAAAGTGCTGCCCTAAATAAGTCATTATCAAATCTTATCAATTCTGGAAAAATGAAATCCTGTGTATATAACCTCTTTAAAATAGCATATATTGACAAGCTGTGGAACGAGACTGCCCCTTATACCTCAATATTCCCATCTGAAAAAAAATCACAATAATACCACTAGTCTAATAACAACAATATCTATCTTAAGGCATGTTTGTGACTACTAGGTAAGTTAGTACATGTGAAATATTTAGAGAATGCCTGATACATAATAAATAGAATTTCAATGTTTGTACACGCACACACACAGATGCACTCTCACTGTGCCCATGAAACACTAATTACTTAGTACACAATTGACCATATTTCACTTCGTTTGAGATGAGGAAATGAACTAAACAGTATGGAGTTTCACTGTAGTCTAGATATTTTCAAAGACCTTGTATTTGCTAAATTCAAGTAACATTTATCCAAAGAGCTTAGAGACCTAGATTAGTGATTGACTAATTAAGTGGAATATTTATAAAGCAAGAACTATTACCTAGCTGAATTATCTAGAGATTTTCTATCAATAAATTAGAAATTTACTATATTTACTACCAACTTAATCAGACTAAATCCTGTTGGTGTCCTTGATTGGGTAATTATGTAATGAGATAGGGAAGTAACTGCTATAAATCTGTCTTAGTATCTCTCCAGACCCATGAGTAACATCTTGGACCTGTCCTTCTTCTTGTATTCTCCACCGGTTTGTTCACGTCTGGGTGTGCAGAGCATCACAATGCAGCAGGTTCACCTTTAATATATTTTGTAACTGGGGAAGAATAAGCAAGCTTTGGCTTATTTTACATTTTCTCTTCAGTAAAAGTTAGATATTAATTTCAAATACAAATCTATTCTTCATTTCTTTTCCAATAAGAAAATCATGCATTGGTCTTTTATATTACTTTAATGTCATTCATCTGATTCTGCAATCTTCATAATGCAATGCCTACTTCATGGCCAGTGCTGAAATTCACAATGTTTTGCACATGTCATTTGCGCAAATGAAAAAAGGCAAGAAAAGTAGCGGGTCAAAGAGGAAGAGTTGCCTAAAATCACACAAAAAATATATGGCAGAACTAGAATATAGCCCAGATCCTCTGAACCAAGTCTTTTTGGCTGTCCTCCACAGTACTTGACCTACAACTTGCCATCTCTTTACAGTTCTCTTCAATGATGGGTGGAAATTATCACCATTTTCCAGTCCCCAACTTTATTCCAATTCTTCTCATTTTTAAAACTTCTCATTTTACTTCAAATACCCACAAAACAACAGAAATTAAAAAAATGATACATCTGTTCCCTAATACTTCAGCAGTCCCTCGAATCATACTGAAGTCTCTTCTTTGTCATGAGCAGGTGTTCTTTCCCAGTCTCAGACAGTTCTTACCTATCCTTCTCTCATTTTGCGCACATTGACTGTGGCATGGGTTTGGCTGACAATAAAGGTGTCCTACCATTCATTTTCTTTGTAATCCAGGACAGACACATGGCTAAGAAAGACAGAAATTCTTTGGACTGATATAACAATACAGGGAGTACTCGAGTCTTTTCTCTTGAGGTTATAATGAGAGGAGGGGAATCTGGGCCTCTAAGAGACCAAAGAACTAATGACACTAAGTAAACCTATATACAGAATTAACACCGTGGGAGTTCCAGATTTCATAACTGTAAGAACTTTGATCCTTTGGCTCCAACTCTGTGACAGCCAGTCCCAACCCCTAGCCACTCAATCATGAAGTCGATAAATTCCCTTGTTTGCTTATGATATTTTGGGTTGGGATCCTATAATGTGCATTGGTTACATTACGACCCTTTCCCCTCTTCCTTGCTCCTTTATTTTCTTACTCCCTTCATTCATACTCTTGATGAAGACTAGCTGTATACACAACTGTATTCTGTATCTCATTCCTTCCATTGCCTCAAGAATCCAGTCATTCCATCATATCCTTTATCTTTCTTCTTCTAACGTGCCTTTCTGTTAAGTATCTTTCCACTGCAGGCAGCCTCAGACTTGTCCACATAACAGACGCAGACGCTTCCCTGGTGTGTCCTGCTCTGCCTGCTGCCTCTTCCTGCTTCCTCAGTAAAATTGTTAAAGGATGGTCTATGTTTAGTACTTTTAGTCTTCAACTGGTATCAACCCTGATTATTCTATTGAAATGCCTCATAAAAAAGCCAAATTGTCACACTATTTTCTAAGTCCAATTACACGTTTCTATTCTTGTTTCTTTGGCCTATTTCCAACCACGACATCGTTGATTATGAACTCCTTAAACACACTCTCCTTCTTGTTTCCAGGCTTCCTTTCTCTTTCAGTTTTCCTCCTTCATTATTCAATTTCAGATCTTTTCAAAAGCTCCCCATCTATGCTTATCCTTTAAAAGTTCTATCAGTACTAAGGATTTCCTTCCTGACCTCATTTCACATCTGTGGCTTAGCTTATATACCAAGTATATGCAAAGGACACCATCTACATTACATTGTTACATTTACATTACATCCTTCACATAAGTGGCTTCCACATTTCTAGTCCAGATCTCTCTTCTGGCTGCTGATGCACAATTCATGTAAATATTCCAGAATTGTCAACTTTGACAACTCAAAATGTGAATTTGTCACACTCTCCCCCGCCCCGACCTATTCTTCCTCCTCCCTTCCTTATCTTATCAATGTCACCATAATCCTTTCAATTATTCCCACAACTATCTTGTCTCAAGCCACAGCTTAGATTCCTTGTTTCTCCAACTCATCCATAATTAACTATGATTCCAATAAATAATTTGTTTATCACTTCTAACAAATTGAAGTATTATTTTATTGATCTTTCCCTGGCCATGCACCCTTCATGGGAAATGTCAGAATGGGATGCAAACTGCAACCTTAATTTGTCACTCCACATCAATGACAGATAAAGCAAAGATTACCCGACTTCACACACAAAAAGTTCTTGTATTTATATTCTGGCCCTTCTTCTTCAGTCTTATATCCATCATTAAGGACATCCACTCATCCTATAATTCCCCAAATTCTCCTCATTCCTCCAGTTCTCTGTACATTCTTGCAGTTGTACTTGGAACCTACTCTAGTGTTAACCAGGCTCGCACATACCAAAAAATAATTTGGAGCAATTTTTCAAATAGATGATAAATACATCTGTAATTATGTATGTAGTTATCTTGCCTGTTTTAAGTCTTTAAATCCATAACATTACACTTATTATTAAACTTGCCCAAATTTCTTCCACATGAAGGTTAATACAAGAAAAATGATTTTCATGTAGCTTATTATGTAATTTTGAATTTTGCTGATGCCTTCCTGAAACCTATTTTCCACTTTTTGCATTAGCACCATCTCTAGAAGACACAGTCCCAGCTCAGGCTGCTCTCTGCTGGTCAGAGGAAAATAGCTTGTTTCTGGGTTGAGTTACATCTTCCAGCTACGTGAGGTTTCTTAGTCTTCTCCTTAGGTAATTCTCCAGTTTATCTGGAACTACTCTCAAGGAATCAGTAGTTATAAGATGCTGAATTTAGAGAACTATAGTCACAAACTATAATACAATGTCAACTTCACTAGTTTCTCAGCAAAGAAAATGACTCCCTTCCTTCCTTTCATCCCATTAGCTGCCAGACTAAACACTATTTCTCTCTTAAAGCACAGGGCACGTTTAGTTAATAAATAGACCCAATTAAATGATTCTGAACCTATTAGCAGTAGTTACAAATAATCTCAGATGCAAGGATTGACGTATTTACATCATTTCTGAAAATTTTGTAAATCTTCAAAGGAGATTGTAAGGATCCAGGGGTTCAACAGTAGCTAATATGTAGTACCTGCTCTCACAAAGGTTTGTTCTAACAAATAAGTAGTCAGAATTGTAAGCAAAAATTAGCAAGCCATATAAGATGTTTTACTTTTGACAAGCTGATTTTAATGCTTACATTTTGCTAGTGATTTAAAAAAATTACAATAACATTGCTTTGGGGGTCCTCCTCATGAAGTATTCGCTGAGGCTGATACTTTCAAGAGTGTTCCCCGCACTTTCTTCTAGAATTTTTATAGTTTCATGTCTTATGTTTAAATCTTTTATAGTTTTCATGTTTAAATCTTTTATAGTTTTCATGTCTATGTTTAAATCTTTAATCCAGTGTGAGTCTATCTTCATTAGTGGTGAAAGGTGTGGGTTCAATTTCAGTCTTCTACAGGTCGCCAGCCAGGTTTCCCAGCACCATTTGTTAAATAAGGAGTCTTTTCCCCACTGAATGTTTTTAACTGGCTTGTTAAAGATCAAATAGCAGTAAGTAGTTGGGTTTATCTCTAGGTTCTCTATTCTGTTCCAAGTATCTACCTTTCTGTTTTTGTGCCAGTACCATGCTGTTTTTATCACTATCGATTTGTAGTACAGTCTCAGGTCTGGTAGCGTGGTCCCTCCTGTTTTGTTTTTATTTGTAAGTAATGTTTTGGCTATTCGAGGTTTTTTCTGATTCCATATAAAACAAAGCAATATTTTTTCAAGGTCTTTAAAAATATGACAATGGAGCTTTAATAGAAATTGCATTAAAATTGTATATTGCTTTGGGAAGTCTGATGTGAAGCCATTTGGTCCCAGGC
>CAUYON010163539.1:0-16695 GCA_963573935.1 Arctocebus calabarensis | reverse complement strand
GAATCCCATGTACTCAAGTTTGATATGAGGACAATTAATGACAATTATTGACACGGTGGGGTGAGGGAAGGGGAGAGCAGAGAGAGAAAGAATGAGCGAGGGGTGGGGAAAGGAAGAGCAGAGAGAGGGAAGGAGCGAGGGGGGTGGGGTCTTGGTGTGTGCCACACCTTTTGGGGGCAAAACACCATTGTAAGAGGGACTTTACCCTACAAATGCAACCAGTGTAACATGGTTTCTTATACTCTCAATGAATCCCCAACAATAAAAAAAAATAAAAAAATAAAAGTTATAATAGATTGAAATCACACAAAGTGTCTCTTTTAGTCACAATGGAATGAAACTAGAAATTACAAAAAGGAAATTAAAGAGTTTCCAGATTAAATAATACCTTTTTGAAGAACCAGTGGGTCAAAAAGAAATCACAAGGGAAATTAGAAAACATCTTGAGAGAAGTGAATATGTAAATACAACATACTAAAACTTCTGGGATGCAGTGAAAGCAACTAACAGAGAAATGTATAGCTGTAAATACATTTAAAAAGAAGAAAGATTTAGTAAAAATAATCTAAATTTATGCCTGAAAGAACTAGTGAAAGAGCAACAAATTAACCCCAAAACTAGCAGAAGGAAGAAAATAATGAAGATTAGCACAAATATAAATAAAATAAGAATAGAAAAACAATACAGAAGATAAGCAAAACCAAGTGTTGGTTCCTTGAAAAGATAAAGAAAATTGGCAGACCTTTAGCTAGATTAACTAAGAAGAAAGAACAACTAAGATAACTAAAATCAGAAATGGCAGTAGGATCATTACTATCAATTTTATAGAAATTATAAAAAATAACAAAATAGTACTATGAACAACTGTATGCCATCAAATTGGATAGGCTAGTAAAAGGGACACATTCCTAAGAACACACATGCCAAAGCACTTGTTAGAACTAAGAAATTTAGTAATTACAGGATATAATATCAACACACAAAAATTAGTTGTTTTTCTATAAACAAAGAGCTATTCAAAAGGAAAAGTACATTTTTTAATAATAGAATCAAAATGAGTAAAATTTTAGGATGAGATTATAGACTTGTATACTGAAAACTATAAAACTTTGCTAAAAATTTTTTTTAAAAGACTCTTATAAAGAAATTCCATATTTATGGATTGGATCCTTGCCTTTCTTCATATATAAAAATTAAAACAGGCTTGGTGCCCATAGCACAGTGGTTATGGCTGCAGCCACATCCACCAAAGGTGGCGGGTTCAAACCTGGCCCAGGCCAGCTAAACAACTGCAACAAAAAAATAGCTGGGCCTTGTGGGCGGGCAGCTATAGTCCCAGCTACTTGGGTGGCTGAGGCAAGAGAATCACTTAAGCCCAAGAGTTTGAGGTTGCTGTGAGCTATGACACAACAGCACTCTACTGAGGGCAACATAGTGAGAGTCTATCTAAAAAAAAAAAAAATTAAAACAGATCAAATACATAAATGCAAGAGCTAAAACTATAAAACAAATGGTAAATTGTATGTAATGTACATTTTACCATAATTTTAAAAAATCTATTTAAAAAAGAATTGGTCCAGCCTGGATTTTCTTACTAGCCATGTTTTATTGATATTATCTATTATCCATCAAGTTTGTGTAAACTCACCAGCCTTTTACCACTTGGTTGTCCATTCTTCAAGCTGGTGCTTCTCTCAGTGTTTCTTCTAGTTTACTGCAATTTGAGACTGGATAGTAGCAGAATGATCAAAGTACACTCTAATTCCTGGGCCCAAGCAATCCTCCTGTCTCAGTCTCCTGAGAAGTTAGGATTACAGGTACATGCCACCACATGTGGCTGATTTTTAAATTTCATGTAGAGACAGGGTCTTGCTATGCTGTCCAGGCTACTCTAAACTCCTCACTTCAAGTGATCCTCCACCTCAGCCTCCCAAAGTACTGTGATTACACATGTGACCCCCCTGCTTCTGTGCCTGCCCCCCTGGCTAATTAAAACAACAAAAAAAATGTTTTTAAAGATAGGGTCTTGCTATGTTGCGTAGGCTAGTCTCAAACTCCTTGCCTCGAGCCATGCTATGCCTCAGCCTACAAGTAGCTGGCATTACAACAGGTGTCAGCCACTATGCTCAGCTCTTAATTCTTCTGTTGTCATCTTCACCCTTATTATTACTGAGATTTATTGAGGCTTATGTTTGCCAAAGAGTTTTATAGTTATCTAATTTAATCCTTATACAAATCTTATGAAAAGTAACTTTATTTTTTGTGTGAGGAAAATGAAATGCGGAGAGATGATGTAACTTTCCCATGGCCACATAGATAGTAAATAGTAGAACTAGTAGACCTGGAATTTGAAAAAATCTTTTTGACTATAGATTTTATGTGTGTAATTTCTTTACCAAAAGTCGTCAATAGTCTTTTGAGTTCATATTTAATACATATGGACCTACATCATTCCATTAACCTCAAACTCCTGGGTTCAAGCAATCCCCCTGCCTCAGCTGCTAGAATAGTTGGGATTACATCCACCTCCACCAACACCCAGTTAATTTTTCTATTTTTAGTAGAGACAGGGGTCTTACTCTTATTCAGAAGGTCTCTCCTGAGCTCAAGTGATCCTCCTGCCTCAGCTTCCTAAAGTGCTAGAATTACAAACATGAGCCACCATGCCTGGCTGGGGACACAACATTTAAAATACAGCATTCTACCCCTGGTGCCCCAAATTTTATGTCCGGCTCGTATATACAGTATGTGAGATACATGTATGTGATAATATTCATTTCATCCCCCAAACTGTAAAAGTTTTAACTCACTCCGGCATCAATTTTAAAATCTTATGTTCAGAGTCTCATTTAAATATTATCTAAATCAAATACGGAGACGAGATTCAAGGTACAATTCATCCAGAGGCAAATTCTTCTCCAACTATGACCCTGTTAAATTAAATCACATTCTTCCAAAAGACTATAGTGGGATAGGCATAGTATAGATATTCTCATTCCAAAAGGGAGCAACAGGAAAGAAGAAAGGGGGAACATATTTTAACCAAATTGAATCCAAACTCCTACCTCCCACTTCCCAAAAAAATCACAACAGGGCAAACATTAAGTTTTGAGGCTTGAGAATAATCTTTTTTTTTTTTTTGAGACAGAGCCTCAAGCTGTCACCCTGGGTAGAGTGGTGTGGCATCACAGCTCACAGCAACCTCCAATTCCTAGGCTCAAGCGAGTCTCCTGCCTCCGCCTCCCAAGTAGCTGGGACTACAGGTGCCTGCCACAACGCCTGGCCAGTTTTTGGTTGCAGCCGTCATTGTTTGGTGGTCCTGGGCTGGATTCCAACCTGCCAGCTCAGGTGTACGTGGCTGGCGCCTTAGCCCATTGAGCCACAGGTGCCAAGCCAAGAGTAATCTTCTTTAACTTCCTGTGCCATCTTCTGCATACACTGGGGTGGGGTTTGGGCCTCCAAGGCTCTGAGCAATACCACAAGCCAGCTTTGCTGTCTCTCACATATTGAAGGTACAGGCCTATGATTCTTCCCTGCTGGAGTTACACACTGGCGGCTCTACTGGTGAGGGGTCTCAGCGTGGCCCTGCCCCCACAATTCCAGTAGACATTGTCCTGGGGAAGACTATTCAATGGCTTCACTCTCAGGGTTCTAGACATTATGTAGATACCTTGCTCATTATAAACAGAAGGGGCATGAAATTTGCAAAGAATATTTTCAGAGACATTTTATATATGCCATCTCCTTCAATCCTTTGGGTAGGTTTTATTTTCTTTTCAAAGAGAAAGAAATGAAAGGCTTAAAGAGTCTAAGGAAGTTAATCAGAACCAAAATACAAGATTGAAAAATAAAAAGAATATGTCAGTTTACCATTTGGCATTCTGAGAAATTGGTAGCTACACTGGTCACATCATGTTAGATAATTAGATTGATTGGCAATCTGATCCGTCAAATTACGAATCTCCTAGGTGAGGTCTTGGTATTGGTGGACAGCAGTGTGCAAGACTTATAACCTAGTACAATGAATGGTTCAAGAAAGCATTATATAAGCCACATCTCAGAGTTGTTAATCCTTTTAGATCTCATACTTTTTTTTTAAACTTGAAGTTACTGTTTAGCTTACCAAAATTTCAAGATGGATTTCAATTAGATTGTGTCTAAATTAATTATTTGGTGTCTAAAGGATGATGTGTTGGGATGATGTAAAGGACAATGTAACAAATACTTCATTATCTTTCTTTATGAACTGTGGAGCTTCCTGTTGAGACCATTTGTAGTAGCTAAGCAAATCCTTCAATAAGTTTTTCATTTTCTATGTTAATCTTGGAACAGTTTTAAAGATTTTTAAATTGAAACTTTCTTTTTTTTTCAATCCATTCAACATTTATTAAATTCCTTAATAAATCATTAGAGGAAAGCAGTGATATTTTTCATAATTTTGAGATTAGTTCTTGAGAATGAGAGGAAATGTTTGACCTATTTAGAATATTACAGATGACTTAAGAACATGTGAATGTTTTTAACCTACGTAGGATAGCACCTTGGAAAATACGAAAAATGAGAATGTTCAGTGTGTGCAAAAGGAAAAAATTCAACTTATGGAACTTTATTTTAATATTTATAGAACTCATGAAAATTTGAACAGCTGTATGTCCAAAATTATAGAAAATATGTGGTATGCTGCCTTAGTTTTGAAGAAGTATTGAACTTCCGCCTGATAAAAAGGCGATTCTAGAAATAAACCTTTTGTTTTATTTAATGGTCAAGAGTATATATGGACAACCATTTTTAATAAATTTAAGATGTGTACTATATCTGATCATCCCAGTCTTAAGTTTTGCTTTTGAACACCAAGAAAGAATACAAAGTACCTTGTGGCACAAGTATCTGAGTCTCTGTTTAACTCTTTAGATACTGGTAGTCCACTTGTTTTGCTAGTCTTTGGAATTGGAAGGAGTGTCAAATACACAGAAGTCAGAGTCATGTTGGCCAGATGGTGTTTGATACAGATGGATGGTTAGTTGTCATGCAGATCTCCTAGTTGGTAACTTGTTGCTGCCATCTGACTCAAAGAATCATTCACACACACTGGCTGTCAAAAGCATCTTCTCTTCTGTCTGTTTTAGCTGTCATGTCTGTGCTCTGTACAGAAGTGTTGACAAGACATTGCTGTTGTACATTTTCAATGTGGTTGGTTGTTAGTGTTTTTTCTGTTTTGTGGGGTCTTTGATAGTACTGGAATGTTCTTACTTTATATTGTTTTTAAAGCAAATGACTGTGCAACAATTATCTGACCATCTAAAAGGATTAGTCAGATCCTTTCAGGTTATAAGTTTAGTCAGATATGTTCAGTAAAACAAAAAGCATTAAAAAAAAAAAAAAGAAAGAAAAAAACTCGATTCTTTTAGTTTCCAAGCACAGCAAATAAAATGAATTCTGCTGGTTATTTCCTAGTTTGATATGACCTTCTCTCTCCTAACTGGTGGTCAAAATCTTTATATTCTTTTCTGAATATTTATTTTCTTAAATTCCTGCTTTTTTCTAAAAAACAGGTATAACCTTTTTCTTTTGAAAAAAATCTTCAAACATTGCCTATCTTTTGTATCCGTTTTCTCAAACTTCTTTTTGTCTTATTCAACTACTGGCCTTGTTTTTATTTTTTCTGTTTTCTCTATAGAGAGATAAAGCCATTTCTGTACTCCTTCAGGTCTCTTCTGAAAGCCCGTTTCTGTGTTACTTCTTTAATGCATATTTCTTTGCTCACCTAATATTTACTGAGCATCTCATTATGTGTCAATCAAAATATAGCAAATGAAGAGGCATTTACTAGGGTGATTTTTGTGAAGAACTTTTGAGTTCTTTAGGGAAAGTTCTAATTACACAGAAGTATAGAGAGAAAACCGTAGTGATTCTTCATGTCTGGCAACTCTGGATAGCCCAGGTAAATCTAAGGTATTAAGTTGAAGAATTTTCTGTAGATGTTTGGATCCTTCTTTCCATCAAGTTACTCATTCTAGTTTTCTAGAGGGTTGGGTGTAAAAAATTTATGTAAAAATAAGATATCTTGTTCTGGGAAGCCTGGCCCTGGAACACATTTGGGTATCTAATTATCAGTTCCAACTCATATTTATTGGACATGGGTTCCAGACAGACTTGTAGGATTCATTCTTCAGTTCATAATAATATTTACTTCAAATCTTCATTTCCTGTTTTTTTCCCAGTAAGCATACAAAGAGCACCTCCCAAATATAAGTGTAGAGTTCTATGGGGCATGTCTGATTATATGAATGAATATAAGACTATATTTGGACAACTTGCAAAGACAGCATACCACTGGGTTACTTATTAGTTCTCTTAGTTATTCATGTTTAAGATGTATTACTTTGAAAAGTTCACCTTTTATTTGAGAAAATATGGTATTTTTACTTGAAATTTTTAAGCTAATTTATATTCGACAATCTAGGAATAGCTGTATAATTTATGAAAAATACTTTAGGCTCCTTGGTCTCTGAAAATAATAGAACTTGACTAATTTTGGATTTTAAGAGTCAATTTAAGATAAAATACTAGTATCTATGGAGATTATCAGGACCACATTTCATATTTCAGGGAATTTATAATTGAGGCATTTAATTTATTTCTATAGGTACAGAAATTGTCAAAAAAGTTCTATATTTTTTTTTTTGGTAATAAATTCTTAAGACTATAATAACATCATCAAATTTTCTTAAAGGTTTGCAGGATCCATATTCCCTAGTAAAAATTTGTGTCTTTTTTCATTGCTTAATTCTCAACAACCATTGTGTAATAAAATAGCAAAATGAATGGATTAAAAATATAAGGGAAATTATGCTATTTAAGATAGACACTAAAGATTAACTGTGGTGCCCTCTTGACTTCTTAAAAGGTTAAGTTTCTGGTTAGTATAATTTCATAAAGTTTTTATTTGTCCTTTTGGTTTTCATACTGTCTTGGTTTTACTTACTTTTGTGTTTTTGTACTCTAAATTCAGAAGTATATTTGTTTGCAAGACATGTTTTATGATTCATGTTCCTTTCTTTGTTATCATTAAGGACTAAATTCTAAATCATAATTTTTATCCTAACTGAAGGATCAGGAAACAATGTTGAAATCTCAACTGAAATTTCTTCAAATAATATTTTTTAAAAAAATTTACAGTACTTTACGTAACATAATAATTAGAATATACTCCTGGAGCCAGTTCATAATTCATGTATTAATACTCCCAATACCTGGGAAATGGTAATATGGGCTACTCATATCTATTTATAATTATTAATGGACAGGAAATATATGTTCAGATCTGTCAGTAAATACCAAACTAACTGGTTTTTATGTCAGCAGACTGAGACCTATGAGCAGAGAATACGTGAGCAACAGGAACAGCTGTCACGTCAACAAACAATTATTGACAAGCTAAAATCACAGTTACTTCTTGTGAATTCCAGTCAAGGTATGTCCATGTTAATATTTTATGTATTTCTTGACCCTCTCTGAAGTTTTTCTGTTTTAACTCCTCTTGTTTCTCAATTGTTTAGGTACAATAACTGGTGCAGCTATATACTATGCTTATTTAAATGAACACTTGCAGGATATAGGGAAATGGATTCCTGTGTATACTATATGGTGAAACTGTGAGTTGAAAAAACTTCCTAAAGGGCAAGCAGAAGCTTTTGAAAATGTCTGTGCCTTTGGTTCCAAAAATTCAAGTCCTAAGACAATACAATAAGAAAATGTTATTGAAGTATTCAAAGACATATATGCAAGGATTTCCATCACAGTATAATTTCTAATAATAAAAACTAGAAACAAAGAAATGTCTGATAGTTAATTTATAGCAATCCATATGAATATGTAACCAAGAAAAGTGATGATAACAGGTGTTAACAAGAGGTATATTCAAAGTATATATAACAAAGTGAAGAAAGCAATATACATAAATATAATGTTATTTCATTTATGCAAGAAAAAATAATTCTTGTGTTAATTTATGTGTATAGGAAAAAAAAAGTTCTGGTAGAGTAGAAACCAAAATGTTAACAGGAATAATTCACACGTGATAAAAATCATAGGTTGCTTTAATTTTTTATTCTTTCTAGCATGTCTACATTTTCTACTTTTTCTATAGTAATCATGGAGTAGTTATATACATAAATTATCTTAACTAAGAAATGCATACCTGAAAATATTTACGTAAAAGTTTATTGCTGATGATAAGATGCAAGGAGTATATTTCTAATTTTCTAAACTCTATATACTATTTACTACTGACTTTGGGAGAGTAGGAGTTTTATCTGTTTAGCAGGATGAAAAAACTCTAAATGGCATCTTGTCAAAGTAACTGTTCTCTAAACATTTTTTTTTAAATTCATACCTTAAAATCTTTTTTTTTTCTAATTATAGGTTTGTATATTTTTTTCCTTTTGGTCAGGTAGTACCAAAAATAAGGACTCCCTACTAATGTCCAAGAGGTTTTTGTCTTGCAGATAATAGTTATGACTGTGCCCCCCTGCCTGAAGACAGTGAAGCATGGAAGAGTAATTTGACGCTGGACCAACCGCATGATAAAGTGAAATCAGGAACGCCAAGAGAGAAACAATCAAAGGTAGGCATTGCCTTTGCAAAAAGCACCATTTAAATGCCTGATGCAGAACACATTTTCCTCATTTTATTTTCCTGAAATGACCCACCACTGGAATTCCAAACATAAGTTTCATATATACAGACATATGACTTACATGTTTCTAAATATTAATAGAAGAACCATTTCCAAGAAAAAGCTTAGGTTTTATATTTACTAGTGACCTTTTATCTGTATCATAAGCATTTAACAAAGAAAGAAAAGGTTAAACTAAAGTAGAAACTAAGACACAGATTAGAAAATAGCTTTCTAGTGTTTTCCTCAATTTTATGTCCTTAGTTTAAAAAAAAATCCACCTAAACAGCTTAAGCCAAAGCTTCAATATTCATTGAAGCAATATAGGAAGAAATAATCACATATTTGCTAGGAGACATACAAGGATTTTCATCCCAGGTTGTTTAGAAGTAACTTAAAATCCATCAATAACAGAATAGTACATCTTTAGAAAAATTAAAATAAATGAAACATATGTTAATATGCCTAAATTTCAAAAGCAGTGTTGAGTAAAAGTGGAAATTGTGAAATTACAAAATGGGAATAATTTAAGTAATTATGAAAACATGACAACATTAATGTTTGTGAAAATATAAATATGTAGTAAAAGTGTAAAAACACAGGCAGAAAAGGTCACATCCTCTTTAGGAAAATTATCACCTTTAGAACTAGGAAGAGAGGAGACTATATGATATCCAGAAATGGAATAGTGGAGGCTTCAGTTGTCTTTAACTTTTTTTTTTAATAAAAGAGATCTAAAGCATATGGCAAAATGTTAACGTTTGTTAAATTAGAGGATAAATAAAAGTATATTACATTGTTCTCTATTTTTCCCTGAATCACTGAAATTTTATAAATTTGAAAAGTAATTGTTTAAATGAGATGAGTTGGTATTTAGTGGGATGATTCATCTTTTGAATAAAATAAGAACTCTTAACAAAGAAGGTTTCTTAATATCAACAAGACTAGGTAAGTCAACAGTGCTATATTTCTTTTTTCCTAAAGAAGAGATTTTTGCTTTGTTTATCAGGGTTTTTCAGTTATTAATGCCATGACTAAAATATCTTGTTATTATTTTATATCAAATATGAGAAATCAAATTTGGAAGCTTTGTCTATAAATAAAAATTTTAGAATGAGAAGTTCTCTATAATATCTCTCAGTTCACATATTTTTATTTGAAAGCATTATTTATTTGTCATTCAGTTTTCTTCACCCCCATTCCAATTCCCGTTTATCTAAAAATGCTGGTAAATAAATACAAGAAGCCATGCATTTGAATATGTTAGGTTTATTTTGTAAAAGAGGAAATTCTGAATCAATGATTCTGACTTTTGGAATACAATTTTATTAGTCCTATTTTAGTATATTATAAAATTATTGAACTATAAATGCTGACTTATTATAAACATTATTTACAATCAATTTCATTATTTTAACAACTTCAAGATATTATTTAAAAAACAAAATATTGTTTAGTATTCATTTTAAATAATCAAAATTCTCATTCATAGCATTTATTTCAAGGTAATAGAATATCTCTAGTTTAATCTACATAGAAGATAGTTTTGAAAATAAATCCTTGATCCAGAACAAAAGGGATGACATGAAAAGCTAATAAAAGATAAAGTAATAATTTTGTTTCTTTTAAGTTTGGGTAATTTGTTGTTTATGGAAGTTTTAGAGCTTATTTTTCAGTCACTAAGTATTCGAAGGGAGGCCTTTAGCAGGAATCCTTTTAAAATTATATTTGTTTTGAATTTGTAAGATAAACATCTTATCTGTAAAATATGTATTTGGACACCTGTGCTAAAATTTAAGTTTCAGTAACATGTCAGAGATAGCCTACTTCCAAAGAATTAATAATGTTGCATCAACTGTAGCTTTTTTTGTGGACAGGCAATAAGAGGAACAGCTCCAAGAAAGGAGTAAATCTAAATTCAAAGTATTCTCTTAAATATCTTTTCTAATAGAGAAGAGGTTATGTAACAGCCTCATGTTTGTACTTTGAACAGAGTATCAACTTAATCTTCTTATATTATAATCATTTACCAGATGTAAAAATTAACTGTCATGTATTTTAGCTTTCTTTTCTTTCTTTATATATCACTAATAAGCACTAAATGTATAAAAGATGAAAGAGAAAAGGAAATATGTTCTAAAAGAATAGATAAATTAAATTTGTTGAATATTTGAGAGCTAGCTATATATTTGGTATAAAAAATTAGGCCTAATTTAGAAAAAAATAATGGGCAAGCAACCAATTGAAGTTGAAATCTTTTCCATTGGTACTATGTGTTGACCTTTATTTTCTAAGTTATAATTAAGTTCACTTCTAGCTAATACAGGTGAAATCCTTCCCTAAAGACTTTAAATGGTTTGGTTATATTAAGTTTTTCTCAAATGAAAAATATACATACACATGGATGAGATAGAAGGCATTATAGAAAAATGGTTAAGGCAATGGTATAATTTTTTTCTATTTTCAATATACTTTAATATTATTAGGCTTCTGAAAAACTAATCTATTTCTAGAAATCACATTCCCAATTGGTTTAGCTTGTGTAATGAATTAATAAGGTACTAGAAATGCATTGAACCGGTAACAGAAGGAAGCCAGTACTAACCACCCACAGTCCTTTCCTCCTCCTATTTGGTAGGTGGATCGAGGTTTGTTTTCTTTAGACTGTTTATTTTGTTTAGAATTTTGTTTTTGAGGATATTTGAGAGGGGAAAGACTTGTGGTCATTTTGGCAAATGGCAACTGGCCGCCTTGGAAAATGAAGCATAAGATAGAGGAAAGAAGGTTATGTGAAGAGGCAAGAGACTCTTGTAAAAAATTTCCTTAAGAGGCTCGGCGCCTGTGGCTCAGCAGCCTAAGGCGCCAGCCACGTACACCTAAGCTGGCGGGTTCGAATCCAGCCTGGGCCTGCCCAACAACAATGACGGCTGCAACCAAAACAAAAATGGCCAGGCGTTGTGGCGGGCGCCTGCAGTCCCAGCTACTTGGGAGGCGGAGGCAGGAGACTCGCTTAAGCCCAGGAGTTGGAGGTTGCTGTGAGCTGTAATGCCACAACACTCTACCCAGGGCGACAGCTTGAGGCTCTGTCTCAAAAAAAAAAAAAATTTCCTTAAGAAACATGAAATTTATACTTCAGTCTCTGTCCATGTTATTCCTAAAGAAAAAGCAAACAAGACTATCTCTTGTTTGCAGAACACAAGCATGTTATTCTAAGGAGACAAAAAAGGTCAAGACAAAACAGTTCATATCATTACATGAGCCTTAGTACTCTGCTTATAGTTAGGATACATTAGGGAAGAAAATAATTGGTTTAATGCAAAACCTGAGTTTCATCCATTGTAGAGCACAGGAGTTTGCACAATCTTTGCATTGTCTAACATATAACAAATACTCCAAACTTATTCCAAAATGTAATAGCTTAAAACAACAAGTGTTTATCTTAGTTTCTGTGGGTCAGAAATGTAGGAGTGACTTGGGGTAAGTCGTGTCTTAGGATCTCACTTGTTGCTGAAGTCAGGATGTGGACAAGAATTGCTGTGGTCATCTGCAAGACTGACTATAGTTGGAGCATCCACTTCCAAGATGGTGCATTCACATGACTGTTGGCAGGGAGTCTGTCCACATGGGCCTATTCTCAAAACCTGGTGGTTAACTTCCCTCAAAGTAAGTGATCCAAGAGGGAGAAAGGTGCTTTCCATGACCTGATTTCAAGTCACATACCTTCAAGACTTCTACTTTATTTTGCTCATTGGAAGTGAGCCACTAAGTGCTCCAGGGGCAAGGAATTAAGCTGCACCTCTTGAAGAGGAAAGTATCAAAATTTTATAGATATATTTTAAAAGCAACACAGATATTGTAGATTGTGGTATACAGAAGAGAGTCCCAAAGAAGTGGGACGTAGGGATGGTATTTCATTCATCATTTTTAAAATACTGATGATAGGTCAGGGAATTTGGCAGAAATTAATAGTGAATTTTAACTTAATATTATTAATCTCAGAGAAATATCGTACCCTGTCATCTTAAGAACATTTCAAAAATTCTAACATGAACATAGATTTTCCAGAAGGGAATAATAGCTGAGCAATGCTTAGAGAACCAAGAAACTGTTGCATGTTTTTACTGATTCTTTTTTATAACTAATTGAAAATATATATAGATAGAAAATTAAATAACACAAGAATGTGCGTACTTACTTTTGACAAAGACTCTCTCCTGTTTGCTGAACGTAATTGTCTAACAAAGTAACATATCTATGATAGCAGTTATTCAAATAACAAATTCTGTATTTATAAAATAACAAATATAAAACTATAAATTGTCATTGTTTGATTCACTTTTTTTAACAAAGCAGGATTATAATGTACTGAGTTATTTTTATAATCTAGGAAATTTGATTTTTATAAAATTTGCCTCTGGGTTATAGTTCAGTTACCAACTAAATACCATCTTCAGGGTCTAGAGCTTGGCAGAAATTATTTGCTCCCATCTTTTCATCCTACATTTTGTTTTGGTGGAAAGTTACACAAAATTCTAGAGTGTTTTGATGCAAGAAAATATGTAGAGAGCAGTGATGTAGAGCACAAAAAGAATTTATTGGTATTGGTAATTTGTTTTTCTTCATTGAGTAATGCTGAATTCCTGACACTACCGACCACTGGAGAATAGAGTCTTTGGCTTAAAGTCTTTATTAAATTATCATAATTGATAGTATTTCAGTTACTTCGGATTCTAGGATTCAAAGTATGAAGTAAACATAGGAGTTTCTTTGACGTTTTAGTAGAGGACCTATTTTTTTACATTTAAATAGTTGATTTTATATTTCATTTCTGATTTTCTTTGTGTATCTCTAATTCTTTATATATGCCATGTCTTTTCATTTGAGTTAATCAAAAACTTAAAAATACAACCAGTGCAGTTGTTAGTGTAAGGTGTCAGTTAGACAGTTTGCAGATTTCAAATATAGCTATCATTGTGATTAGATCAGCAGATATGGTAGCTTTGAAGAGCAGGAAAGATTTTGTAGGTTTAGAATAGTGAAACAGTGATGTAGCTATGGAGCTGCCATCAGTGCTAACATTAAAGAAATAAGATGTGTTGTACCTGGCAATTGCAAGTAAATATAGAAGTTTTGACATGTTTGAAGAACGCTTATGTCTAAAAATTCATTTGTCAATCACTTAGACAAGAAGTGTTTATTGAACTCCTATTTGCTCAGCCTTACTAGTCATTGACAGAAATTAAAAAAAAAAGAGTAAGACAACATTGATTCTCTTTAAGGAACTATAGTCTGGTTGGGAAAACAAAATGTGGAGTCCCAAAACAATTAGCAAGCTTTTAAAAACAATGTGAAGTTCTAATTATACAACAAAGTGAAATCCTAGTTATATTACGGCAAGATAAAACATACAGGATCTTAATTTGAAAACTAAAATTCTTGGTGAGCTGAAGGTAGGCTTGAGCAGGACTCAAAATTTAGTTTAAGGCTGAGCATGATGGCTCATGTCTATAATCCTAGAACTCAGAGAGGCCGAGGCAGGTGGATTGCTTGAGCTTATGAGTTTGAGACCAGCTGGAGCAAGAGCAAGACCCCATCACTACTAAAAATAGACATAGTAGCTAGGTATCATGGTAGGTGCCTGTAGTGCCAGCTACTCAGTGGGCTGAGGTTGCTGTAAGCTGTGATAACTCCATGGCAATCTACTCAGGGCAACATAGTAAAAAAAAAAAAAAAAGCTTTAGTTCAAGTAGGAAAAAAGACATGTTCTTATTTGCCTTTGTCTTGGTTATATGTGCATAGACATACAAACTTAAAATTTTCTACAAGGTTTTGATGGAGAAAGGATAATTTCTAGATGACAAAAACATACTAATATAAACTGAAAGCTAAAACTAAGAGTCTCAAATGAGCAATTTTATTTATTATAATAAATTTTAAATGCCATAATTATTGCTTCACAGAAGAGAGTGCTTCTTATCTTTTTGTTACTTTATCCTAGATAGTCCTTCAGTGAGCACCATTTACCTGTAGTGTGTTACTTAAGTTATGTATGGCAGTTTTGGCAAAAACTATATGACTTTGAACTCTGTTCTGCTTTCTGGCCTTCTGTAGCTTATAAAATCCTCATCTCACAGATCTAGGTCTTGGATGGCATCCCCATCCTTACACTTTTCATACTCATATACTCTGGACTTCAGGTGCAGCTCCCAGTTAAGGATCTCTATCTCAATTTTGGGGGGGGGGCTCCCACATCTTCTCTCAACACTCTAGATAATTTTTCTGTTACACATCTCTTAAACTATATTTATTAAGCTGTTATATATTGTCCAGGTTCCTGGTTTTATATACATTGTAAAATAGAATATAGTTTAGAGAAATGATAAATATGTTTTTCATCATGTGAACATGAGTTAAAAATTAGATCTTAAGTCAAGACATGTAACTACTGGGCGGCGCCTGTGGCACAAAGGAGTAGGGCACTGGCCCCATATGCCGGAGGTGGTGGGTTCAAACCCAGCCCCGGCCAAAACTGCAAAAATAAATAAATAAATAAAATTAAAAAAAAAAAAAAAGACATGTAACTACTAAGTGATGTCTATGGGAAAGTCAAATCTTTTTTACACATAGCACCTTTTGTAAGAGATGAACTTAAACTTGATTGCTTATGATTATTACTTAACTTTTAAAAAATGTGTTCCTATATTCCTTTAATGCTAGACTCTTCCTTTTCATCTTTTATTAGACAGAGATGGTGATTGTGCATAGTATATAATGACACATGCCAGTTCAGGCTGGGGCTTACAGAGAACTGTAGAAAAACATGTTTTTTTGTAGCACCTCAGGGAATCTTGACCTCAATCAGCAAATCTCCCATTCCTCCTACTGGAACATGTATACCCTCTTTTTATATATAATACTTCTGTTAATCTCCTCTTTGGAGACTAGTCTTTGTTTATAGTCTTTCTGGTACAATAGTAATTAGAAGGAAAAATTCGTCTTCCTCTGTCAGTCCATTTATTAAAATTCTAAATCTTTTCTAAAATGTCATGATAAAAGTATCTCAAACTCAGCCATGTATGATGGTTCACCCTGTAATCCTAGCACTCTTGGAGGCCAAGATGGGAGGATTGCACGAACTTGACAGTTCAAGACCAGCCTGATCAAGAGCAAGAGCAAGACCTTGTCTCTACTAAAAATAGAAAAAATTAGCCAAACATGGTTGTGGGCACCTATAGTTATCTTAGCTACTTGGAAGACTCAGACAGAAAGATCACTTGAGCCCAAGAGATGGAGTTTGCAGTGAAGTATGATATAGATGGTTGTTGAAAAGGTCTGGCACCCCCCCTCCCCCCACCCCTGCTTCTTCTCTTACCATGTGATCTGTGCACATGCCAATGCACTCTAGCTGTGGCAACATTGCACGACACTTGTCTCCACAAAAAAAAGTTATCAAAAAATTCTAAAGGAAGGACAGTGCCTGTGGCTCAGTGAGTAGGGTACTGGCCTCATATACCGAGGGTGGAGGGTTCAAATCCAGATCCATCCAAACTGCAACAACAAAAAAATAGCCGGGCATTGTGGCAGGCGTGTGTAGTCCCAGCTACTTTGGAGACTGAGGGAAGAAAATTGCCTAAGCCCAAGAGCTGGAGGTTGCTGTGAGCAGTGATGCCACAGCCCTTTACCGAGGGTGACAAATTGAGACTCTGTCTCTTAAAAAAAAAAAAAAAATTCTAAAGAAAAGGTTAATTGCTGTCTGAAGCATTTTAATGTTTATTTTGAAAAAAAAAAATTTTTTTTTTTGAGACACAGTCTCACTTTGTCACCCTCGGTAGAGTGCTTTGGCGTCACAGCTCACAGCAACCTCCAACTCTTGGGCTTAGGCGATTCTCTTGCCTCAGCTTCCAGAGTAGCTGGGACTACAGACGCCCGCCACAAAGTCCAGCTATTTTTTTTTTGTTGCAGTTTGGACAGGGTCAGGTTCAAACCCACCACCCTTGGTATATGGGGCCAGAGCCCTA
>CAUYON010163534.1:0-15122 GCA_963573935.1 Arctocebus calabarensis | reverse complement strand
GAGACAGAGTCTCACTTGATCGCCCTTGGTAGAGTGCCGTGGCGTCACACTGCTCACAGCAACCTCCAACTCCTGGGCCTAGGCGATTCTCTTGCCTCAGCCTCCCGAGTAGCTGGGACTACAGGCGCCCGCCACAACGCCCGGCTATTTTTGTTTTTGCAGTTCGGGCGAGGCTGGGTTTGAACCCGCCACCTTCGTCACATGGGACCGACGCCCTACTCGCTGAGCCACAGGCTCCGCCCTGTTGTTGTTGTTTTTGTAGAGACAGAATTTCACCTTATAGCCCAACGGTAGAATGCTGTGGCATCACAGCTCACAGCAACCTCCAAGTCCTGGGCTTAGGCGATTCCCTTGCCTCCTCCAGAGTAGCTGGCACTACAGGCGCCTGCCACAACACCACCTGGCTATTTTTCTGTTTTGCAGTTCCCCCGAGGCAGGGTTTGAACCTGCTACCTTCGGTATATGGGGCCGGCGCCCTACTCACTGAGCCACAAGCGCCGGCCGCCTTTTTTTTTTTTTTTTTTGAGACAGAGCCTCAAGCTGTCACCCTGGGTAGAGTGCTGTGGCATCACAGTGCACAGCAACCTCCAATTCCTGGGCTCAAGCGAGTCTCTTGCCTCAGCCTCCCGAATAGCTGGGACCACAGGCACCCGCCACAACGCCCGGCTATTTTTTTTGTTGCATTTTGGCCGGGGCTAGGTTTGAACCCACCACCCTCGGTATATGGGGCCGGCGCCCTTCCCACTGAGCCACAGGCGCCGCCCCTTAGTAAGTATTGTTCAAGCAAATTTGCTAAAAAGGAATATGTTTTATGACCTCATGAAGAAGGAATTGACGTCTTATCTGTTTACAATCTTAAATATGGGCTCGGCGCCTGTGGCTCAGCGGGCTAAGGCGCCAGCCACGTACACCAGAGCTGGCGGGTTCGAATCCAGCGCGGCCTGCCAAACAAAAATGACGGCTGCAACCAGAAAATGGCCGGGCGTTGTGGCGGGCGCCTGTAGTCCCAGCTACTTAGGAGGCAGAGGAAGGAGACTCGCTTGAGCCCAGGAATTGGAGGTTGCTGTGAGCTGTGAAGCTATCTAGGGTGACAGCTTGAGGCTCTGTCTTAAAAAAAAAAAAAAAAAAAATCTTAAATATGGGTTGAGTCAAAGGTGAGAGAAGTATAGCAAAACCAACTGAGTGTCATCTAATCTAGCTGAAGGAATCGATCTTAATTTACCTCAGTTTCTCTGTCCAAAAAGTCAATTCCAAGGGATCACACGAATCCTTTTATTGTGCTAGGATTTTCAACATTGCTTTAAGAGAGCATTTGGGAACCGAACGTTGGTTCTCCAAGTGTTTTCTTTTCTTTTTTTTTTTTTTTTTTGAGACAGAGCCTCAAGCTGTCACCGTGGGTAGAGTGCCGTGGCATCACAGCTCACAGCAACCTCCAATTCCTGGGCTCAAGCGAGTCTCTTGCCTCTGCCTCCCAAGTAGCTGGGACTACAGGCGCCCGCCACAACGCCCGGCCATTTTTTGGTTGCAGCCGTCATTGTTTGGCGGGCCCGGGCTGGATTCGAACCCACCAACTCAGGTGTACGTGGCTGGCGCCTTAGCCGGTTGAGCCACAGGCGCTGAGCCATTATTATCATTTCTTATCGACATCTTTCCTAGTTAGAAACTAAGCATCTTTGAATGGCTTATTTCAGATGCTCCCCTTAGCATTCACAGCAAGAATATAAACCACTACAAACATGTATTATATTATACACATCCAAGTATGTATCTGTATAGATGAGTTTTCATGTGAATGTTTTGGTAGGAGAAATAGGAATTTTGTTAATCCTATTTTATTCTAAGGACAAAGATCTTCACTTTTCACTTATAACATTCTGTACTCTTTGAATTATAAAATGACCATGTATTACTATTATTAAAAAATTAAAAAGTATTAATTAACAAAGAGTATGCCACGACACGAGAAACTGATAAAGTGGAAAGAATATAGACATGGGATATATAGTATGCATAGGAAAAATATTAGAACTATGTAAAATAATAATGTATTTTTATGTTTTATGAAAAATAAAGTGTGCCTTAAAATATTGGCTAAACAATATCAACTTTTTCCCATACTGGTATTTAACAATGTAACATTTTTGTCCAAGTGAACCTCACATATACTGGAGTCTCATTCTTTGCTCAAAGATCCTGGCAGGGATGGGGGTCAAGGGTTAATTTAAGAAGTAGATTTGATCAAGATAGTAAATCATGTCAGATTTTGGTTCTGTTAAACATAACTTCAAAAAGTTATTTTAAAGTGAATCCCAACTTAACATTGCACTCCTGGCTCCAGAGTTAATCTAAGCCATACTATTATCTATTTGAATCCTAGTCGTCTAAAGGGTGGTATTTTGCATCGTGTAGAAGTTAAGAGCCTACAGTCTGGAGCCAGACTGCACGGTTCACAATCCTGGCTCCATCCTTCTTTTTTTGAGACAGTCTGACTCTGTTGCCCTTGATAGAGTGCTGTAGTGTCATAGCTCACAGCAACCTCAAACGACTGGGCTCAAGCTGTCCTCTTGCCTCCGCCTCTAGAGTAGCTGGGACTACAGGGGCCTGCCGCAATGCCTGGCGAGTTTTAGAGACGGCATCTCGCTCTTGCTCAGGCTGGTCTCGAACTCCTGAGCTCAGGCAATCCACCTTTCATGGCCTCCCAAAGTGCTGGGATTACAGGCATAAGCCACTGTGCAGGCCCTGGCTCCATTTTTCCTAGCTGTGGAGCCTTGGGCAAGTGAGTGAAGCTTCCAGTGCTTTGATTTCCTCATTTGTAAAATGGTACTTCCCTCCCCGGTTGCTAACATAGCTTGGCACGCAGTAAGTATTACATGTTTGCTATTGTTATTATTATTATTACTAATGCGTTATGCATCTGATTTGAGAAGCTTTCTGCTCCCAGTTGGACAGTGCAAGAGTAAATCTTGCTTTTTATTATTCATCGTGCAGTTGTGCAGTTTCCACAATGGATGAGTTTTTACAAACAGAAGATACGGTATAGAGTACACATAAAAGGTTCACCTGAAGTCTTATCTCAGCATGAAAACTGTTGTTTAAAAACAGCTTTTACATATTTCTTCTATTCGGCTTGAAAATGACAGAGGCTAATGAAAGTTACGTTTACAATAAAACCTGGCTTTTGGAGTTGGTTAGTTAGGTCATGTTGCTTGCAAGGCCAAAAATACAACAAACTACAAAACAACTCAATTTATTTCTCTACTTTCTGTTCTCTGGTTCAAATGGCATTCTTAATCACACCCAGCTCCCACACAAAAAGGTATTTTAAGGGAAGCTATCAGAAGGTCCTCCTGAGAAGCCCGTGGAGGTCAGTTCATATATATATATATATATATTCCTTAATTCCTGATTTTGGGAAAGCATTTCAAAGTAATACCCCTTTTTTGGGACAGACTCTCACTCTGTTGCCCTGGGTAGAGTGCTGTGGCTTCTACAGCAACCTCAAATGCTTGGACTCAAGAAATCCTCTTCCCTCAGCCTCCTAAGCAGCTGGGACTACAGGAGCCTGTGGCAATGCCCAACTACTTTTTCTATTTTTAGTGGAGACAGGGTCTCTCTTTGTTCAGGCTGGTCTGAACTCCTGAGCTCAGGTGATCCACCCAGCCCGGAGTCCCAGAGTACTAGGGTTACAGGCGTGAGCTACTCTGCCCAGCCATTGAAAGTAATATCTTACTGATGGTAGGGCAGGAGCGTAACTTGACCAAAAACACTCCGAAGTACCTTCTCTATCCAAGAGAGCATTGTCTTAAGCAAAGTTATATGTGTCATTACTTAAATGAACCAAAGAATGGATTGGCCTTCGAAAGGAATGAGACGAAAAGAAAAAAAGAAGAAAAAGGAGAAGAGGGCATTTGATTCCCATAATTGGATATGACTGGAAAAAATACTGTGAGGGATAAAAAAGCCAGGGTCATACCCAGACCATTCATACTGCAAACCTATGGTACTCTTTCTTGGTACAGTATTTTGAGTGTGAAGTAAGATTCTCAATGCGTTCTGCCCTTGGCATCTTCTGTATGAAAAGCGTGCTAAGGATACGGTGAAAAGGACACAGACTAAAAGTAAGGAAATCCAAAATTCTTGCAGCCCTCCCATCACCATCCCACCCTTGTTCATAGAAAATCAAAAGGCAAATCTTACCTCCACTGAGAATAATGACAGCTATAAATATCGCCAAGTCGCTGTCATCTAATTCCAGTGCATTGAACTTCACAGCAAACTCAAACTTGGGCTCCATAAAGTCACCAAAGGGCTTTCGCAGGCTCTTGAGAAACTCCCTTGTCATGAATCCTTGGCCCTCTGATATGAGAACCCCATCTTTATTCATCAGGGAGGCCAGCATTGTGTAAATGATCTCATGGACGCCATACTTGAGGAGAGTTACTTGGTCGTTCAAGTCCAGGTTTACGAAACCGGGAATGCTCTTGGCGTATTCCGTGATTTCCTGCACCGCTTCCACGGAGCGAAACTGGCAGCCCTGAAAGATGCGGATGGCTACCTCTTTGCTCTGCTCCTGCAGGGGGGTGATGTGCTTGAACTTGATTTTATCTTCACCCATCATCAAAGAATTCATGTCATAGATAACAAATGGCTGCAAATAAAACAGAGACGTTGCTGAGTTGGGGGGTTTCTAATTCTCAGCCAATGCCATCCCAGTTCAAACGATTGTTTCTTTATGGAGACTGGAGTTGCTCCCTAAAACCTTTAAAGTTGAAGATGTCTAATAATGAGAAAATACCCTTTCTTTATGCATCTTAATTATCTTCTGGAACTAAACATATTCACTAATTTTGGTCTTCTTTCTCTTGAATTTACAAAGTAACCTTTCACCTATGATTGGCTAACAGTTCCAATTTCTGTTGTTTGGAGAGTCGTTTTCTTAAAATTCTAACAGTTGGTAACGCCTGTTGTTTGGAGAGTTTATTTTTAAAATGATACAAATTCTATTGTTTATATTGGCTTTCAGTGAAATACATTTTTAACCATCTTTCAATTAAAAAAATCATTTCAGCAATTCAGGCTTGAAAATACCCACTTGCAAAAAAAAAAAAAAAGAATGAAAATACCCACTTGCACGTAACTTTTCAGTTTTAGACGAAATCCGCTCAGATCACAAATGAAACACAGTGTGCATATAAAGTATACTTAACTGTAAAAAAAATCACTCTGAAAGCAGATCAGAAAAATTGAGCCCCCCAAAATGTCTGTTTCTTTTTTTAATGCTCTGGAAGTTGTCTGTTTCAGAAGAAGCAGATGTAGAAAACCCTTAGGTATATGCTGCAAAAAGTGGCCAAAAAACAAAAAGGGGGAGGGGGTTTGGACTTTGTACTTTTAAGTAAGTCCAATGGGTCAAATAATCAATAAAATACATGCATCAATTACTCAAGTTTGCAATAGGGTGCTTTGAAAGCAAATTGTGTTGGTCACGAAAATTTTTTTCTCTTTCCTTTCCTTGTATAGAACTAACCAAAGATTTGTGGTCATTGTGAAATTCTCCTGGCTCCACTCACCGAGAGGGGTGATATTTTATTTATTTTAGATTGCATATACTAAACCATATGAGGAAGTAAACCCTAAGTCCTAAGCTTGTATGTCCCAAAGCTCTGCAGTGAGAACTGAGGGTCCAGCTTTGGTTCTGTGGCTATGTGACTGAAGTCATTTACTTTTCCTAGGCCTCAATTTCCTCAAAGGGGGAGTAGACAGAATCAGAGCTTTCCATTTCTTCTGTGGCGGAGATTCTAGTTCCATCCCCAGAAGCAGGTGATAGGTGTGAGACACACACACAATTACACACGTACACACACATACACACTGAACGTGAAGTCTCTGCTGTACTGCAAGTAATTAATGTTCCTTTTGAGCAGAAATGCTGAGAATTCCCTCTTGAATGGACAGAGGGAGGTGTCCACGAGTGGCCACGACAGCCAGCTTCAAGATCCACTGGTGGGAGATTCTATTACTCTCTCTAGGACAGTCCCCAAACTACGGGGTCTGTGCTACACCAGAGAAATAACACTCAGATGTTGAACAGATGTCCAAACTTTCACATCATACCAACACCACGTACTGGAGTTATTCTAGCCAGTTTTACTTTTGTTACCAAAAACTTGACTTCAACTGTACAGTTTAGCAAACTGCAAAATAGGATGACGTGGCAACTCAAAAGCACGTTTGTCTCCAGACCTTTGGTTTAGGGTTCAGGCAGGGTCCCCCCTCCTCTTCTATCTCACGGTAGCTCTCATTCTTTAAGAAAATTGGGACCCGATTGTCCTGTCCTTCCCGTGTTTCCTGGACATTTTGCTCATGTGTGTGTTTATGTTTCTTTTTTCTCTTCGGGATTGGTATTATTAACGGGAGAAAAAAGAAAGGCAGAGCCAGTCACGTCCATTAACATTTCCTGTATTTCCCAGCATGTGAGATTCTAATCACGAGAAAAATGTGAATGGATAATGACGGTTTCACAGAACCTCGAGAACATGTGGTTTCTGTCTCTCGGGTGTTTTATAGGTGTATTCTAATTCACATTATGAAATACTGGCTTTCTTTTCTGCTATGGGAATATGACGGTATGGACACTGGATCAGACAGGCTGCACGTTCAGGAGCAAAGTGACCCGAGCGTGAAGCCGTCCCCTCTTCACTCGGAAAGACTGGACCCCGGCTGCTCACTTCAGTTCTCAGATGAGCTTCTGCTCAACCACTTGGTTTCTTGGCACAGAACGTATACGTAAAATTCTTTCACCTCCATGTAAGCATTTATCTGGAACTGTGCCCTGATAAATCACCCTGTGACTCTTCCCCTCTACTTCCCCTGTCCCCTCATACGAAGCCCCAGGTTCCTGTTTTTGAAACTCGGTGATAGTTGAGCACAGGGCACAAAATCCTGCTAATTTTCTCTCCCAATTTAACAACAATGTGACTTTAACCCCTTGGCAATCGATGTTGGTCAGGATTTCCTGGCAGTAAACACTCAAGGACAGAGAGAGGAATCAGCACCCCACCATCATGCCAAACTCTGCCAGTTTTTTTTGAATCCCTTCAGCATTCTGGAAAGTGGTGAGCTGGCAGAGAATTCTGGGTATCGACAGGCCACTCCACCAGGTGGAGTTTTTTGGTTTTCCCTGCTCCTATCACATTGTATTGTTTTTATTGCATTTCTGGAGTCTGCAAAGATTCCTTCACCTCCACCTGGTTCTGTCAAACGGCAAGAGTGATCCCCCAGGCATGATCTGCCTTTCTTTACAACCAATTCACCACATTTTAGATCTCGAGCAGTCCACTTGCTCATCACACATTTCACCAGGAACCTCCTTATCCTCAACCCTAATAGGAAAATAGCGAATGGCCTGTCTGCTTTCCATAGAGGGGACCTCTTCAAACCTTAGTCGAATGCGGCCTATAGAATTCATCTTGAACCATCAACTTGACCTTACACGTCTGGAATCATATTCCACGTAAAATGTACTGCACACCCATGGACATGTTTCTGTATTTTTTACAAAGCGAAGGGGAGCCCTTACATCGTCAGTGAGCTTGTTTAATTATTACTCGAGGATCTCCCAATATAAGATGAGCCGAAACATCTTTAGATTTTTGTCTTAATGATTTTATACTCGAGCCTGGGGATAATAATGTACTTATCTCAGACGCTCCATCAAATGGCTAGATAAGCATCCCTCCTTAACAGGAAAGAAAGCTTAATTACAACTAGAACATCACTGAGGTGGAACCACGTTTTGTGAGACCTGACGTGTATATCAGCTGAGAGGCCTTCTCTAAGAAAATACAAATTATGAGAGGAAAATTGCTCAGAGCACTGGAAGGGGCTCTGCAGGGGAGGGGTCCTGAAGCCCAAGCTTCGTTAGCCTCAAGGCAAGTCTGCTGCTGGCTGTTCTAATACCTGCACTTTTCATATAGTGGCCAGACCAGCAAAAGGTCTGGAGAATGGAATGAAGAATAGAAGGAAGAAAGCTGCCCCTGAATACAATGTTTTTCCAGGGAAGCAAAATGATTTCTGTAAGGGGAAATAAATTAAAGAAAAGAAAATTTCAATTAATTAATTAAGTAACTTATTTTTAGAGACAGGGTCTTGCTCAGGACGCAGTGCCACGATCATAGCCACTGCAGCCTCCAACTCTTGGTGTTTAAATGACCCTCCCACTTCAGCCTCCCAAACTGGCAGGATTACAGGCCTGAGCCACTACGCCTGGTTCAATTTCTTTTTTAAAAGATACGTCAAATATACTTTATGATGATATATTTTGATTTTCAAAAATGGCTTCACATGGCAAAGCCAGGTGGATCATTTATGTGGGTGAGTAAATTAGGTAGGTCATCATCAAAGTTTTAAGACAGACTGCATTATGGTTCATTATTTCGCTTTCAAGAGCCAGTGTCCTATCTGATTCATCCATGCAAGTTTCAGAGGTGTTGGTGTCGCCGGGAGGGCTTCATTTGTTTCAGTCTGCTCGGATTTTATTTTTCTCGATTTTTGTGTATCTTAAAACGTTCATGATGACCCAGGTGGATCTATGACATGCTTCCTATGTGGAAAACGGTGACGATGGGGGAAGCAGGCTTCATGATGAGAACAAAATGGAGCAATAAAAGTTTACCTTTTTGAAAGGAGAGGAGATCAGTAGAATTCCTTAGTAATCCAAAAACATCAGAATTTTAATAACGAGTTAAGAGAGGTACTGAATGTGAATGCCCCGAGTTTGCAGCTCCTTTTAAATAATAAAATAGCAAGCTAGAGCAGGTAAACAGGAGAAGCCCGCTCAGGAAGCAAAGGGTCTTGTGGGCAGCTTCTCTGATTTGGCAGACTGAGTTAGTGCGGCAGACCACTCTGACCCTAAATAATCCCTTGGTAACTTCATCAGGGTTAAAATCAGCTTGGGAGAGTGTGGGCTTATCTCTAAGGGCTGGCCTGATACTCTTATTTTTTAAGGAAGAACACTGAATTCTTGGGGCCCGTCTTCTTCATTTACTTCTCTCTCTCTTGTTCTCATCAACTTTGACACACACGGGCCTCCTCGATCAGCTGAATGTGAACCCAACCTCCTTCGGTTGGGTTTTCTCAACCTCTTTTGGGTTTCTGCTCCTACTGTTCTTATTTTCCTCCTGTGGAGAACCATGGGACCTATAGAATGTAAGTGGTCTTCAGAAATAATCTGTGCCATCATTCTCTGACTAATGAATAAACTGACCCAAGAGACTTTCCAAAATCAAAGAGCCATGTATAGCAAACTCTAACCAGAGCTCCTGATTCCCAGGGAAGTTCTTTTTCCTTCCCTACTTCTTCTTTTTCCTAGTAAAATTACTCTTCTGGAATGAACTGGGGCTTTTAAACTAAAGCTCTTATATGCTGGGATCTTAAGGCAGTGGCCTTGAGCTATTGTTTCCGAGAGGTGCCGGTTAAGGGCTGTGTGTAATACAAGTGAAGTTTGAAAGCCTGTCAAGGGCAATTCTGCTTTCCTGAGTGGTTTAGAGATTTAAGACAAACAAACGAAAACTTAATACAAAGAATTATTCACACTTTAATGAACTAGCACATAATCACAGCTCTTAAAAAATCATCTATTTGCCAGCCAAAACGTTACTCAGTGGGTAAACAAGGGTATTGGCCAACTGAGTTCAATCACTGTGGAAAAAAAATCCAAGTGTTTTTCTTCTTAACTATATAAAATATTGTTTTTTACTTATTCTCTGAAAGAACACTACTGGTTCAGATCTGTTATATCTTTAGCTATTCCTGACAACCACTGACAATAAAATAATTTATTTTACTAATACTACTACATGGATTAATCATTCCAGGGGCCTAATTTTTCTAGCAGCCACAGAAATAAATCAGCACTAATATCTTGCTCTTTTTTTCTACTGGAGTCCCTCAAGCCTCTTTTCTCTGAAAGCTCACCCAATGTCTCTCTTCTTAGGGGAGGACATTCCAGCTCAATTAGGTTTTTCCAGAGATAAAAGGAAAAAAGACCATACTTTGTTTAGCTGTAAGTGTAGAATTTAAAAGGGCAGATATCTTTCCCATAGTGTGAGTCACCAGATTTGACAGCCATTGTAAATTTTAGAATGCACAAACTTAAATGGGTACAGAAATTTGCATTTCCATATTGGTTTTCTTATTCATTAGTTTCCTATTCCACTTACTATTTAGCATGACCGTTTTTCGGATGGCATTAGTTTGCTCCTGTAATCATAAATACAGTGACTCCACACACACCTATCACAAACAATGTGATGCTCTGGAACCCAAAGTCCAGTATAGCACAAATAAAAAGTTTTATTCGCTATTTGCAGACAGAGTGCGGCCAGAGCTTCACTGTCTCTCAGATACTGAAAAGTTGGCAGGCACACCAAGAGTTTTTCTATTTATTGTTTTATGACAAACCATGGCACTGAACATGGTTTTTGAAAACCACTCTCTGTTTATTTTCGTCAACAAACATGGGGTCATGTGACTGTGATACACCCGGTGTGATCATCACACTGGGGAAATAGTCAAACACCAGGAACTTCCAAAGTCCATTCAGTTATCAAACCGCCTTCATGAAATGCAGCACCCTAGTTCTAGCACAAGCACAGTTGCCAGAGCTCAGCAGAATCTCTTAAAAGAAGGGTCCTTGTCTGGAACAAGGCACTACAAGGGATTAGATCGTGGGAGAGCCAGTTCCATCCTGAGCATGGTAATAAGGCCTACTAGGCCTAAAATTTCTTCTCTGCTGATCCATACCTAGTGATTTCATATCCCAGTCCTGAGCCTAAAATTCCCAAGCATTATTCTTAGTTAGGCAACGATGAAACCAATATACCAGTGAAAGGTGACAGAAGGGGACCAGAAGCAGTTAATTATCTACTGTGAAACTTACGTGCGGCCCCAGGAAATACGATACAGGAGAAAGAAGTTTAGTTGGAGTGTGGGGGAGAGATCCTGGGTGACATGGGGAGGCAAAGGCTGAGAGGGTGGAAGGCAGGCCTTCCGAAATACACAACGGTTAAACTGAGCAGTAAGATAAATACAAAGAACGGCCTCTCTGGTCGAGTCATTTCTTTTTCCAAAGGTTCTGGGTAACTGGTCATCCTCTATGCTGATGCCTCCCCCAGGCTTGGCCTGACCAACGCCGATGACATCAGTCTCAGGCAGGGTGTACAATGAGACCCAAATTGCTCTACTGCACAACCACGGCCACTTTTGGAACCCCCCAACCCCCATTCCTCTCAAGAGTCCACACTTCTGCACAACTTTTCCTATCAATGCAAATCTTAACTTTCATGAGCCCGGGCCAAGAGATAACAACACCCCCGAGACAGATGCTATCAAATGAATAACACAACCATGTAGATAAAGAACTAATCTCTCGTCTCACTGGAAATCACATTTTGGGCTTTTTCTCTCTCTCTTATATTCATCTCTAAACTATTTCTTTCCACTAGTGCTTAATTTGATTTTGCAAGATAAGGAGAAAAGAAAATGCCAAACAATTCTAGTTCAGTTTTGTGTCATGAGCAAACGGATTATTTTAATTTGGCCCAGTCTCTCTTTTTCCAGACCCCAACTAGAGGCAATTCTTCCTGTAACCAGATCATTAATGATGTCCAATTTTGGGAGCAAATATTGGGCTAGTTAGAGGCCCTCTGTTGAAAGTCCAGAATTTCAAAGGACATAGGCAACAGCTTTTATTCAGCAAATACAGTCTAAGTAGCTCTCAGGAGCAAAGCATAGCCCTAGTTACCACAGGGAAAAAAGTGACAAGCACTTGGCCAGTAAACTTGAGAAGCCAGTAATCAAGGATTGTGCCACCGTTTCCCCTAAAACAGCTTAATACCTATCTATTCCATAAAGCCCCTCCAATTATCTTATTTTTTAACTCAAAGACTTCGAGCGAAGGAGTCAAGTGGAGAGAGGTTTTAATAAAGTGATTTACAGTGGTCTGGGCTCTGTGTTCCTCAGTAATACTGATAAGAGTGTGTTGGCCACCAGTGATGTCAGTTTAAATCCTTGCCTCCTGGGTGTTTTTCCTTTCGTCTGTCTCCTATCTTGCAGGTACTATTAAATTGATAGGTTTTTCACCAAGGACTGTAGGTCTGGATTGGGAGATAAGAGGTGAGACAGCGGTTCCTGGAAGCTAAATGGCCTTCGCCAAAGCTGTGAAGTAAACAGTATGCTATGGGGAGCTGTCCCTTTCAGCAATCTGGGTTTCCCTGGCCCAGTCCTGGTTTCTAGACATGACCTCAGCAAGTTATGCGATTCTCCTTCAAGTGTTACTTCTCTTTGGCCACGTCACCCTAGTTTTCCTTTTATTGTCTACCTGGACATAAAGAGTTTCTTTTCTGTGGTTAATTCAGCCACGTAGAGGTCTTCATTTGCTTTTGATTTGCTGTGGTCCAATTTTTCACTGCACGAACACAGCGACACAGCCTCGCTCCCCCCTACGTTCTGCCACCCCAGCTCCTTGGAAGACGGCAGTCCTGGTCAAGGACTTCTGACTCTGTAACTCAAGAAGAACAAAACAGCACAGGAAAAATCTCCCAGCTGGGATTATGTTGGGATAGCAGAACGAGGTAAAAAATTCCTGTTTTAAAAATTGATAAACAGAAATCGTACTTGGAAAGTTTTCCCAGAGTAAAGCTTTCCGAGCGCGTACGTCTCCCTGGCTCATTGGAAAACACTAACTTCCAAAAGTACTGTGGTGTTAAGGGGGTCTCAGACAAAGAACGCTCTGAAGCAGAAGCCAGAAAGCCTGCGTGACGGTCCTGCGTCCTCGGCATGCTTGCAGTGAAATCATAGGGCACCATGTTTAACCTCCCTGGACTTCAGTTTCCTCATCTTCAAAAAGAGGCGGTACAATGGCCACATGGCTTGAACCTACTAAACATGCAAGATTTATTTTTTTAATCGCAAGGAAGTGGATCCAGGTATATTTTTGCTAAGGTATCAAAGGCTTCTTTTGCCAATCCAAAAACTCATTGACCTTATTGGCATGTGGCTCTATCCCATAGTTTTTTTTTCTATTAGCTGAGTCTACTAACAGAGTTTGGCTAAAAAGAAAAAAAGAATATCTAAAGATAGTCATCAAAATACATCAAAGGGCAATGTGATTTTCCCAACAGTATATCTAAACGGGGAAAAAGTCGTGCGCATCTATCGAGAGATGTACAGCCCTCCTGGAGGTGTGCATTTGATGCTTACTGCCCTAGGAAAATTCTGCGGACATTATTATCAAAGTTAGACCCTGTCTTTAAAAACTGAGGTATCCAGACAGGCTCCAAGTCATACTCCAAGCTGATGGTAGAATTGGGCTTGGAATCCAGGCAGAGGTATGTTTTGTTTTAATATAATTCCATGTTGCTTTCTCAGCTTCTAATCAGGGAAGAGCTCTACTTCTTGGAAAACAATGACTTAATAACAACTATAACCCATTCTGAATTTTCTGGACAGTGCTACTGAATAAGTCTTAAGATGTTAGAGAATCATAGGGGTAGCCCAAGTAGCTCAAGAACCTTGCAAAAGATGAAATTTACATATATAATAAAAGACTAGAGCTTCCAGTTCCCTAGGAATGATTAATACAGTGCTCCAAGGAAAGAAAAGCAATTTAAAATCTGGAATGCATTTTTATGCCCTACCTTGAATGTCTTAAGAGGTAACTCTGGGAGTTCTCCTGAAAGGTAAAATAGTGGGACTGAATATCTTTCCCAAACCTAGGTCAAGCCCTTCCCAGAGAAAAGTGGGGCTGCTAGAACAAATGTTATTGTAGCCAGTTATTTTGATGCAGAGAAAAAGAGATTGATCTTAAAGATAGTGGTAGCATGGGGGTGGGAGGGTTCAGCTCATTCATTAAAGTTAAGATATATATTCTTACACTATTCTCAAAGGTTTTATTAGAACTTAGAGGACTTCTTTTCCTTCTCAAAATGTTTACTTTTCCTATCTGAAAACACTTCATGCATTTTGGGCTCAGCCTGCACTATGCTGACAGCCAACAGGATTCTGCATGCATGTGTAGCACAGTAAATCGTTTACTCCAAGAAAAACAAAAAACGAGAAAACCCCAGCCACCCCCAATGAAGACAGCAGAAGAGAACTAACTGATTTGTCTGTTGTCTTTCCTGTCAAGATGGCCCTCGCCTTTGCTTTGGTCAGCGGGAAGGACTTTATGTATGAGTCATACAAATGTTTTGCCAGGGCCCGGAGGTCAGCAGACTCTGGGTTCAGCTGGTCGATATCACTGGAGATCTCCGCCAGCAGCTTCTCTTTCTCCGCCTGTGGCATCCGCCCAAACCTGATGGCTACAGAGGAAAAGGAATGACAGGATGAATCACTGAATTACTACTGCTCCTAATGTACACTGCGCTCCCCACGGCCCTAGTTCCCACATAGTAAAAGTCCCTCCTCCCTCCACTAATCTTAAATTCTGGTTCCTATCTACCAACTTGCTCATGTTTTTATTCCATAACAGTAGCAGACTATCAGTAAAAATTAAAGTGCTCATTTCTTTAATTTTAAAAAAGTTAGTGCATGAGCCTGCTGAGAAGGTGTAAGAGTTTAAGAATGTAGCAGAGGAAGGAAAGTTATGTTCACTTATATGTGAAATAATTGAGCACTAACTCCTACTCATCCCTCAAAACCCAACCCAAATGTCATCTTCTTTGTGAGGCTTTTCCTCACTTTCTCAAGCAGAGTTAATTATTCCTTACCCTATACTCTACCAACCCTTAGCGTATACTTTAATGACAGCAATTTTCTTTTTTTTTTTTTTTTGTAAGGTAATATGTCATTGTAGTTTTAATTTGCAATTCCCTTATGATTGAGCTTTTATTTTTCATAAGTTTACTGGCCATTTGTGTAACTTCCTTTGAAAAACATTTTCTCATGAATGATAGCAATTTTCATATTGTACTATAATTACTTTATTTATTTTAATAATTTTATTGAATCATAATTATGTACATTGGTGCAATCACAGGGCACGATTCATATACATTCAGAAATATTTTGATCATACTGTTACAGATATCCTTCATGGCATTTCCTTGATCACTATATAAAGACAT
>CAUYON010163533.1:0-20336 GCA_963573935.1 Arctocebus calabarensis | reverse complement strand
AAAAACTGCAAAAAAAAAAAAAATTGCCGGGCGTTGTGGTGGGCACCTGTAGTCCCCACTACTCTGGAGGCTGAGGCAAGAGAATTACCTAAGCCCAGGAGTTAGAGGTTGCTGCTAAGAGCTGTGTGACACCATGGCACTCTGATGGCGATAAAGTGAGACTCTCTAAAAAATAAATAAATAAAATAAATAAAATTTCACTTCCAGTTACTTTTTCTTTTTTTTTTAGAGAGTCTCAAGCTGTCGCCTTGGGTAGTGCCATGGCATCATAGCTCACAGCAACTTCTGACGCAGGCTCAAGCAATCCTCTTTCCTCAGTTTTTCTGTTTTAGTAGAGACAGTGTCTTGCTTTTGCTCAGGCTGGTCTCAAACTCATGAACTCAAGCAATCCACCCACCTGGGGCTCCTGGAGTGCTGGAATTACAGGCATGAGCCACCTTGCCTGGCCCAGTTACCTTCTCTCAATCAGGTCCTTGTCCCTTTTTTAATATGCCTCCTCGGCTGGGCGTAGAGCCACATGCCTGGCTGTTGTTTTTTTGTTTGTTTGTTTAGCAGGCCCGGGCCAGGTTTGAACCCACCAGCCCCAGAGCACGTGGCCAACACCCTAACCATTGAGTTATGGGTGCCCCTGAAATTCACTTTTCTACCTGGGGATTCTTTCTAAATCCTCTGCCTACATTGGCTTTCACTATGAAAGTGGATTTAGTATGGACCCCTGTTTTTGGTAAAGAGCTTTCTACAAAATTCCCAAATGGCCGAATCTCTGACCTTGGTGATGACTCCCTGTCGCAGTTTGACTGCACCTGGAGCCAATTTCCTTCTGCATGGCTCATCGCACCCCAAAGCTATACAGGAGGATGGGTCTTTCCTAGGCTTAATTAACTGTCAACAATTTTCCCTGAACTTACTGGACTTCCTACTAGTACATTTTGAGGCCTTTTTTGGGCAAGAGTAGCTAAACTTCACTTGGTGCCTATAGCTCAGTGGTTAGGGTGCTGGCCATATACACCAGGGCTGCTAAACAACGACAACTACAACAACAACAAAAAAATAGCCAGGCGTGGCAGGTGCCTGTAGTCCCAACTTCTTGGGAGGCTGTGGCAAGAGAATCACTTAAGCCCAAGAGTTTGAGGTCGCTGTGAGCAGTGATGCTACCACACTCTGCCAGGGTGACACAGAGGGACTCTGTCTATACCGAGGGTAGTGGATTCGAACCTGGCCCCAGCCAAACTGCAACAACGCCAAAAAAAAAAAAAAATAGCCTGGCATTGTGGCAGGCGCTTGTAGTCCCGGGTACTCGGGAGGCTGAGGCAAGAGAATCACCTAAGCCCAAGAGCTGGAGGTTGCTGTGAGCTGTGTAACGCCACGGCACTCTACCGAGGGTGACAAAGTGAGACTGCCTCTACAAAAAAAAAAAACAAGAGAGTGGCTAAAGTCAAAATAAGGTAAGAAACAATTTATCTAAAATTGAGTTCTTTGCCTTTTTTTTTTTTCCAGTTTTTGGCCGGGGTTGGGTTTGAACCCTCCACCTACGGCATATGGGACTGGTGCCCTACTCCTTGAGCCACAGGCGCTGCCCAGTTCTTTGCCTCTTGACAAAGCTCTGACAGTTCCTTTTCTTTTTCAAGACAGAGCCTCAAGATGTTGCCCTGGGTAGAATGCCATGGCATCATAGCTCACAGCAACCTCCAATTCCTGGGTTCAAGCGATTCTCTTGCCTCAGCATCCCAAGTAGCTGGGACTACAGGTGCCCACCACAACGCCTGGCTATTTTTTGGTTGTAGTTGTCATTGTTTGGCAGGCCTGGGCTAGATTCGCACCTACCAGCTCTGGTATATGTGGCTGGTGCCTTAGCTACTTGAGCTACAGGCACTGAGCCAACTCTGACAGTTTCTTAAAGCTAAACAACTGGTTAGTGTGATGCTTACTGATTTTTCCAAAATAAGTGTGGTAACCAGAAGTACACAGTGCAAGGTCAACATGATCTAAGAGTTGGCCAACTAATCAGTTCTGGTTCACTCAGATTTCAAAGATAGAGCATTAATACTGGGTTTTAGAGAAGGCAAGCTAGAACAGCCCCCTTTCACCAACTATAAGCTTTCTGTTCCTGACCCAATTGCGACAGAAAGGGGCTCATGGCTCCCTCTCCATTATCACCCCCAACCCAGTTACATGGCCTCTACACAAAGAATGAGCCAAGTACCAGCTGCCCAAGAGATCTTAGCAGCAAAATCCTCCCCAAGTCTGTTAAAGGTAAAAGGAGAGCTAAGGTATCTGAACCTGTTAAGATGTTAGGTAACTTCCTCATGGTAATGCTGTCATTAAACACTTCTTGTGCTAGGGCCATTCTGTTTTGTCTTTCACTTCTACAAGCAAGCTGGCATCCAAAGCAAACCAAGAACACATACACACAACCCCTATGTAAAAATAATAACTCTGTGAAGACAGGTAATCAGTCTTCCCTGCATATTTAAACACAACTTTCAGAGATTTCAGGACATTATCATCAACTCTTGGTTTAGAACATAGATTATTACACAGGTCTTATTAACTCATTTCTACTGAGAATGAATTTACTTGCCCCATTTATCTCCACATAACATTGTCAGGAAACATTCTATTCCTTTGGGGGCAGGTATTTTTCTTCTCAACTTGTTGGCATATTGTGTCCATCGCTGATTTCAGGCAAACATTTCTAGCCTCTCCTTCCAGCTCAGTTTGGCAAGCTTTGGCTGACCACCACTTCCTGTCAGAGTCAAATCAATAAGAAGAAGATGCCAAGTAAGACATGCCCAGATCAAAACCACAGCGTTTGCTTTTTGGTCTTCAGTACCCTCTGCTCCAGCCAGAAAGTGTCAGTCATTCACCTCCATCCAGTGGACGTTTGCAAATGTCCTGCTGTCCATTTTGTCAATGAACAAGCAACCCTGCAAGTGGTCCATCTCGTGTTGGATGATGCGGGCTGCCCAGCCACTTGCTTGCCACACCACTTGCTCTCCTCCAGGGTCCAGCCCTACAAAAGAAGGTATATAGCCTGAGTGAGTGGGGACAGCTCAACTGCATCATTCTCAACCTCCTTCCTCTCTTCCCTACCCCACCCTTGTGACTATTTACAAGACGCAACAGCAGAAAGTGAATATAGACAGCAGCCTTCCAAGGAACGATGCTTCAACTCTGCCCGTTACCAAGTTCCTAACCCGAATAATTAGGTTTTTGGACTCGCTGTGAGAATGAAAGATGAGAAGTTAGCAGGATCTTCCTAACATGTTTCTTTTCTGAATACCCATCCCACTTCCGAGGTGTTGCTGTGTATTTCAGTTTGGGATACCAGTGACTTTCTGACCCTCGTGGGCCGTCTGGCTTGCTCTGAAGGAACAATCATCACAACCCCAGCAGAGAACCACATTCTGCAAAGCAACATGTAGTCTGATGGAGACTGGGGCAAAGTCAGGTCCCACTTCAACCCCATCATGACAGCTCCGATCGGGTCAAAAGTGTGCGTGAGTGTCCGAAACAGAGTGAGGGACAGAGAGAGGACTGGGTGTGAGGTATCAGGACTTAGAGCGCCCTCCCAGCGGCATTCCACACCCCCAGCCCCATGCTGCTCTCATAGGAGTCCCTGTCACTCCTGGGTCCTGTCCATTCCCAGGTCCTGCTCTGCTCTCGCTGGAGCTCAGTGAGAACCGTCCCATCAGCACTGGGGCGCCACAATCACTGGGCAAAGAGAGATGCACGCGGTTACCCACTTGCCGGGGCCTCGCACCTGAGATTTGCACGGCCTGGAAGCGGGGCACACAGGCCAGGAAGCCGGCAACGCTCTCACAGCCCTCGGGGAAGGTGACCAGCCGGTTGTCCAGCACCCGCAGGCTGGGATTCACGAACACACGCAGGGGGAAGGGCTCCATTTGGCGCAGCTCGCGCACGCGCGGCGAGCAGGCGCGGTACAGCGCCTCGGGGAGCTCCAGGGCCAGCACCTGCAGGGGCACCCCCAGCTGCGGCGCGCTCAGTCCCACGCAGCGCCGGCGCCGCATCACCTGCACCAACTTCTGCACCAGCCGCTGCAGGTCGGGTCCAGCCAGCTGTGCCGGCTCCACCGGGGCCGCGACGGTGCGCAGCACCGGGTCGCCGACCTGGCACACGTGCGAGAAGGGCGGCTGCGGCGCCCCCAGCACCAGGCGTCTCACGTAGCGCCAGTAGGAGCGCTGGCGCGCCGGGCCCTCAGGGCTGTCCGGGGCGGCGGCAGAGCTGCAGGCCCGGGCGTCGCCGGCCGCAGCCTTCTCTGGCCACAGAAGGACCGGCCCGCCGCAGCGCCGCGGCCGCAGCAGCCCGGGCAGGAACGCCGGCAGGAGCTCGCCGCACAGCAGGCCCATGGCGCCCGCAGAGCCCCGCCCCCGCCGCCCCGACCGCGGGGGACGCCGGGAAGCGCCGCGACCGCCTCGGACCAGTGAGCGCGCCGGGCCGGCGGTGACAGTCGTGCAGCTTTATTGTGTAGTTCCACCAGGTACAGGGGGCACCCCGACCCCGTCATCTCCCCACCACCACCTCCGCGGCCTCCCGGAGCCAGCCCTCTGCACTGCCGGGCGCGGCGGCCCCGTCCGCTGCCCTCTCCGCCGACCTGCCTACCAGCACCGGCGTCCTAAGTCCCCATGGCAGGCGGCTGCCCCGAGTCCACCTCCTGTCGGCCACTGTCAGGGCTGGCTGGGGGGGCAGGCTCGGGGGCAGGCTCGGGGCCTGGCTCCTCCTCCGGCTTCTCCCCCGGCAGCTCCGGTGCCCGCCGTGTGAGCTCGGGCGCTGGCTCCTTCCCATCTGGAGGGAAGACCGGCTCTCTCTTAGGCAGGAGGAAGGCGAGGGGCTCCTGAACCACGCGGGTGTTCACGTGCCCAAGGTCTCCGTATTTGGAGAGCTGAGTAGGTGGGATGCCTGAATAGATGGTGCAGAAAGCAAAATTGGGGGAAAAGTTATTAACAAAAATTAACAGAGGTCACAGAAAAAACAGATGAATGAACATCGGCTGGGTGCGGTGACTCATGCCTGTAATCCTAGCACTCTGGGCAGGCCAAAGCAGAAGGATTGCTTGAGCTCAGGAGTTCGAGACCAGCCTGAACAAAGCGAGACCCTGTCTCTACTAAAAGTAGAAAAACTAGCTGGGCGTTGTGGCAGGTGCCTGTAGTACCAGCTACTTGGGAGGCTGAGACAGGAGGGTTACTTGAGTCCAAGAGCCTGAGGTTGCTGTGAGTTACACCATGGCACTCAACCCCAGGGCAACTGAGTGAGACGTCTCAAAAAAATTAATTAAAAAAGAATGAACACAATTACCATATTCAATACAGCAAAAACCAACTTTGTGATATGGAACAGTAAGCTATGTTGTAAATCAAGACAAGGAAAGTAATCTGGAGCAGTACAGTGCAGGGTGGATGGAGCAAGAGCCAAGAGAACCTCAGGAAGCATTGGCCCAAAAGCAAAGCTGGGGCCAAGCCAGGGCACCACTCTTGGCTGGTGTGGCCACTGACCACCTCGACTCCCATCACTAGGGACACGGAAGTGAAAACAAATTGGAAAAAATATTTTTTGTTTTTCTGTAGAGACAGAGTCTCACTTTATCACCCTCGGTAGAGTGCCATGGCATCACACAGCTCACAGCAACCTCCAACTCCTGGGCTTGGGCGATTCTCTTGCCTCAACCTCCCAAGTAGCTGGGTCTACAGGCGCCTGCCACAACGTCCAGCTATTTTTTGTTGTTGTTGCAATTTGGCCGGGGCTGGATTTGAACCCGCCACCCTCGGTATATGGGGCCGTCACCCTACCCACCGGGCCACAGGCGCCGCCCTGGAAAAAGTATTTTTAAAACCCCTTCTTTGAATATTTTATATAAATGGAGTCATACAGTATGCAGCTCTTTTGTGACTGGCTTCTTCCACTTAGCAAACACAAACGCTTGTTATATAATTTCATTTATATGAAATGTCTTTAAAAAGCAAACAATATAGTAACAGAAGTAGGTTGCCAGGGTCTAAGGATGCTCTTAAGGAATGACTACAAATGGTCATTGAGGGAGGATCTTTTGGGAGCGATGGAAATGTTTTAAAATTGGATGGTGGTGACGGTTGCACATATTTATACATTTACTAAAACAATGACCTATAGATGAGTGAATTATTTAGTAGGCAAATCATGTTATCAGTAAAGCAGTTTTAAAAATCCTTTTTCTTTTCTCTTACCTAAAGTCTGGGCTATCTGTGCTGGTGGAAATAGGACTTGGAGACAGCGATTTAAGTAAGGAACAAGGTCTTCCAGAAAGACAATGCAGAACTGGACAAAGAGCTCTTGCTCCCCATTGCTGAAGGCAGCCTCTTCAGCTCGATGGAAGGCCAAGATTACTTTGGTTACCTAAGAGATAAGGGAACTATAGTCAATCAATGAGGAGTCTATCACTGTCAGCAGTGCATGAAACTAAGCAACACTGTGCAACTCACAAGTTTTCATGAAGAAAGTAACTTCAAACAATACATTATATTGCTATCTCATTTACACTTAGATTCTGGTCAATCTCCACTTGACTTACCTAATTTTTTTTTTTTTTTTTGAGACAGAGCTTCAAGCTGTCACCCTGGGTAGAGTGCCGTGGCATCACAGCTCACAGCAACCTCCAACTCAAGCGATTCTCTCTGGGACTGCAGGCGCCCACCATAACGCCTGGCTATTTTTTGGTTGCAGCTGTCATTGTTGTTTGGCAGACCTGGGTTGGATTCAAACCCTCCAGTTCAGGTGTATATGGCGGGTGCCTTAGCCGCTTAAGCCACAGGCGCTGGCCCTTTTTTTTGGGACAGAGTCTCACTGTGTTGCCCTTCATAGACTGCTGTGGTGTCACAACTCACAGCAACCTCAAATTCTTTTTCTTTTTTTGAGACAACCTCAAGCTGTCACCCTGGATAGAGTTCTGTTGCATCACAGCTCATAGCAACCTCCAATTCCTGGGCTCCAGAGAGTCTCCTGCCTCTGCCTCCCAAGTAGCTGGGACTACAGGCACCTGCCACAACGCCTGGCCATTTTTTGGTTGCATCCATCATTGTTGTTTGGCGGGCCCAGGCTGGATTCGAACCCTTCAGCTCAGGTGTATGTGGCTGGCACCTTAGTCACTTGAGCCACAGGCGCCGAGCCAGCAACCTCAAATTCTTGGGCTTAAGTGATTCTTTTGTCAGCCTCCCAAGTAGCTGGGACTACAGGCACCCGCCACAATGCCCAGCTTTTTTTTTTTTTTTTTGTAGAGACAGAGTCTCACTTTATCGCCCTCGGTGGAATGCCATGGCGTCACACAGCTCACAGCAACCTCCAACTCCTGGGCTTAGGTGTTTCTCTTGCCTCAGCCTCCCGAGTAGCTGGAACTACAGGTGTCCGCCACAACGCCTGGCTAGTTTTCTGTTTTGCAGTTCGGCCGAGGCTGGGTTTGAACCCATCACCTTCGGTATATGGGGTCGGCGCCCTACTCGCCCTACTCGATGAGCCACAGGTGCCACCCTGCCCCGCTGTTTTTTGGTGGCAGTCATCATTGTTTATCAGGCCTGGGCCGGGCTCCAACCCACCACCTTCAGTGTATGTGGCCAGCTCCCTATTCAATGAGCTACAGGTGCCGAGCCCTGACTTCTTTCATTACTGAGGTATAGTTTCTAGTTCCATTGGAGGAACTGTGTTGGGTTCAGGAAAATGCAGCAGAACTATACAAGTTTCTACTGCATGAGGCCTCTGAGGCTCCAGAAAGCTAGAACCACTAGAAAATTATAAAAAAAAAGATAGCGGCTCGGCACCTGTGGCTCAATAGGCTAAGGCACGAGGCACATACACTGAACTGGCGGGTTTGAATCCAGCCCAGGCCCACTAAATAACAATGACGGCTGCAACCAAAAAATAGCTGGGTGCTGCGGCGGGCGCCTGTAGTCTCAGCTACTTGTGAGGTGGAGGCAAGAGAATCACTTAAGCCGAAGAGTTGGAGGTTGCTGTGAGCTGTGACACCATGGCACCGTACCAAGGGTGACAAAGTGAGACTCTGTCTGAAAAAAAAAAAAAAGAAGAAAGCTAGAAAATAAGAGGTACCCTAAAAAATCGGCAACCTAGCTGACATTACAAACGGGTGGCACAATAACAGGGTTAAGAACAAAGACTGAGAGCTAAGACATTTCCTGGGTTCACTTGGTTCTGTGACTTCCAACTGAGTAGTTAAGCACTCTGTGCCTTCTGTGCCTCAGTTTCCTAATCTATAAGACCAGAAATAGGACCTAACTCATAGAGCTGTGAGGCTTATGTCTTTTTTTTTTTTTTTAATACAGAGCCTCAAGCTGTCACCCTGGGTAGACTGCCATGGCATCAAAGCTCACAGCAACCTCCAGCTCCTGGGCTCAAGTGATTCTTCTGCCTCCGCTTCCCAAATAGCTGGGACTACAAGCGCCTGCCACAACGCCCAGCTATTTTTTGGTTGTAGCTGTCGTTGTTTGGCAGGCCTGGACTGGATTCGAACCCGCCAGCTCAAGTGTATGTGGCTAGCGCCTTAGGTACTTGAGCCACAGGCGCAGAGCCAAGGCTTAAGTCTTAACATGTGTAAAGTATGATGAATGCTACCCATCATAGAGTAAGCACTATATAAATGTTTGCTGATTACTGTTATTTGAATTTCATTGACTCTAAAAAACATCCATGTTTTCTTTCTTACTGTAATAGCACACCGACAGAAAGATTTTATTCACGTTATAACTACCACCTGGCTGACAGCAATTATAATGTGCCATTTATTTATTTATTTATTTTTGGAGACAGAGCCTCAAGCTGTCACCTTGGATAGAGTGCTGTGGCATCACTGCTCACAGCAACCTTTAATTCCTGGGCTCAAGTGAGTCTCTTGCCTCTGCCTCCCAACTAGCTGGGACTACAGGCGCCTGCCACAATGCCTGTCCATTTTTTGGTTGCAGCCGTCATTGTTGTTTGGCGGGCCAGGGCTGGATTTGAACCCGCCAGCTCAAGTATACATTGCTGGCGCCTTAACCCATTGAGCCACAGGCACCGAGCCTAATGTGCCATTTATTGTTTTGTTTTGTTTTTGTTTTTTTTGAGACAGAGCCTCAAGCTGTCACCCTGGACAAGAGTGCTGTGGCATCACAGCTCACAGCAACCTCCAATTCTTGGGCTCAAGCGAGTCTCTTGCCTCAGCCTCCCAAGTAGCTGGGACCTCAGGCGCCCGCCACAACGCCCAGCCATTTTTTGGTTGCAGCCGTCATTGTTGTTTGGCGGGCCCAGCCTGGATTTGAAACCACCAACTCAGGTGTACGTGGCTGGCGTCTTAGTCAGTTGAGCCACAGGCGCCGAGCTGTGCCGTTTACTGTTAAGAAGCATCATCACAATACCTATGATGGGGAAAGCAAAGATTTAACTGTGTAAAAACTGTGCATCAGGGGCAGTACCTGTGGCTCAGTGTGTAAGGCGCTGGCCCCATATATCAAGGATGGTGAGTTCAAACCCAGCCCCAGCTGAACTGCCACAAAAAAACAGCCAGGCATTGTGGCAGGCACCTGTAGTCCCAGTTACTCAGGAGGCTGAGACAAGAGAATGGCTTAAGCCCAGAATGGCTTAAGCTGTGAAGCCACAGCACTCTATCAAGGGCAACAAAGTGAGACTGTCTCTTAAAAAAAAAAATACAACTGTGCATCATACTAAGATATTGTTATTGTTGTTATTACTTGTCAGGTAGTATTCTAAAATGGCTCTCATGATTCCCACCCCAGTACCCAATCCTTTGTGGAGTCCTGTCTCCTTGAGTGTGGGCAGAATCTGAGACTTGCTAACAGAATACAGCAAAGATAAAGGATTTTACAAATGTAACTGAAGCCCTAAGCAGCTGACTGAATTAACCAAAGGGGATCATCCTGGATGAGTCTGACTGAATTAGATGAATGTTATAAAAGAGGGTGCTTAAGAGACTAGAGCACAGAAAATGTTCCTGGGGGGCGGTGCCTGTGGCTTAGTGAGTTGGTTGCCAGCCCCATATACCGAGGGTGGTGGGTTCAAATCTGGCCCCTGCCGAATTGCAACAAGAAGATAGATGGGCGTTAGGTGGGCACCTGTAGTCCCAGCTACTTGGGAGGCTGAGGCAGGAGAATAGCCTAAGCCCAGGTTGCTGTGAGCTGTGTGATGCCACAGCACTCTACTGAGGGCAATAAAGTGAGACTATATCTCTACAAAAAGAAAAATGTTCCTGGGATCTTGAGGAAGTATACGGCCTTGCTGTGAACTGTTTATCAGGGGATGGCCTCTAGGAGCTGAGGCCTTCAGTTCTGCAACTGCAAGAAACCAAAACTTGCCAACCTGAATGAGTCTGAAAGGGAGCCGCAGGCTCTAGGTGAGACACACTCGGCCAGCACTTTGACTTAAAACCTGCAAGACCCTGAGCAGAGGACCTGGCTGTGCTATGCCCTGGAATCCTGACCCACAGAAACTGGGAGATAATAAAAGTGTTGTTTGCAAGCTGCTAAGTTGGTTGAATTTGTTATGCAGCAATAGAAAATGCATTTCTGGGGTGGGGTGCTATGGCTCATGCCTGTAATCTCAACACTATGGGAGGCCAAGGCGGAGGTGGGGGTGGATGGGAGGGAGATTGTTTGAGCTCATGACTTTGATACCAGCCTGAGCAAAAGTGAGACACCATCTCAACTAAAAATAGAAAAACCGAGGCAAGAGAATTTCTTGAGCCCAAGTTGGAGGTTGCTGGGAGCTGTGAGGCCACAGCACTCTACCCAAGGTGACAGCTTGAGACTCTGTCTCAAAAAAAAAAAAACAAAAAAAAAAAATCAAGAAAAGGAAATGTATTACTGAATCATGACTGCAGGTGAGCCACTTCATCAGTTGTGTTAGGTCCCATTAAGGGAGGACTAACCAGAGAATCCTCTAAAACCACACTACACCTCTCCAAGTCACCAGGTACCACTGTCATATGGACTTGCTCACTATGAAAGTCTAGCTGCCTGTTACCAAACAAATCCCAGGGAAGTAGAAAACCAACAGAGTACACTTACCTTGGCAAGGGCATCCTCTAAGGTCCCAGTCACATCCTGTGCCAGGGCCATCGGGCAGCAGAGGCGCAGATCATTGAAGGCAACCAGAATATTGTTCAGGAAGCAGGCCAGGGGTGGGAAGTCTAAGAGCACCATTGGCGGCTGCAGTGTCCCTGGCTGGGCAGCTGGCACAGCAGTAGGGATAGTACTGCTGCCCAGGATGGCTGGAGCTGAGATGAGAGTATAGGAGCTCATTTCATCCTGGAATTTCTCCACTGCTTCCTGAATTGCTCTCTGGAAAGTGCTGATGGCTACCCGCTGGAAAACGGGCGCTAACTGGCCCCGGAAATCAGCCCCCACCCGGCTGAAGGATAGCCCAAAGTACATGCACTGGCCCAACAGAGAGTCTAGGCGGCTGCCTATCCCCCGGTTAAGGTCAGCCTCCAGCACCTGCAGAAACTGCGAGACTTTCTGCAGCACCCAGCCATGGAAGATGGCGCTTTCATTCACAGTGTGCTCCCCCACAGCAGGCAGTAGGGGGTCCTCATCTGAGAAAATGGCACGGTACTGGGTGATGATATCAAAGAGGTGGACACGGCAGGCCTCAATGGTTTTGGTGATATGGAAATAGGGATCGTCGTTAGGGATGGCAGTCAGGATGGAACGCAGCCAAGCATCTCGGGCCTGAAGAAACTTCACTCTCAGCTCAGCCTCAGTGAAGACATCCATGCGCCGCAGGTAGCCAATGACGCGGAGGCAGGCGGGGAGCTGGATGTTGGTCCTCAGTTGCTGGATCAGCTGGCTCAGCATCAACTGCATGGACTGGCGCACTTCGTTTACAATGCCCTGACACACAGGGAGAGAGTCACACGTTCTGGGACAGACCTTCTGGAACCCATTCCTCTAACCCTAATACTGCAGAACAACATTCCCACGGCTTTTCTGAAATATACGCTTCCTATAGCTGATGCCTGCAGGTTCACCAACAAAGATCTGGTCCGGCTAACTTCTTAATTCTTTTCATTTATTTTTTTTTTGCAGAGACAGAGTCTCACTTTATCACCCTCGGTAGCGTGCCATGGCATCACATAGCTCACAGCAACCTCCAACTCCTGGGCTTAGGCGATTCTCTTGCCTCAGCCTCCCGAGTAGCTGGGACTACAGGCACCCGCGCAACGCCCGGCTGTTTTTCTCTTTTGCAGTTCGGCGAGGCCGAGTTTGAACCCGCCACCTTTGGTATATGGGGCTAGCGTCCTACTCAATGAGCCATAGGTGCCACCCAATTCTTTTTATTTATTTTTTAAGAAACAGGGTCTATGTTGCTCAAGTTAGACTTGAACCTGGGCTCGCTCAAACCTCCCACTTCAGCCTCCCAGGTATAAACCCTCCAATGACGTCTCCCTGCAATCTATAAAATCCAACTGTACCATGGCCAACCAGACCCTGCCTGGTTCTCCAACTTCAGCTGCTTCCCAGTACTCTTCCATTACTTACCTGCAATCCAGTATACCACTGTCTTTGCATCCACCTCCAGCTTCTTCCCACCTCAGCCCTCTGCACTTGTTTCTCCCACTTTCTGGTTTGCTCTTTCACCAGATCTTTGCTGGGTGGCTCCTTCTCTTTATTTAGGTCTCAGCTTAAATGTTACCTCTCCATTTACTGACTCTCCTACCTACAGAAACCTGCTCTACTTTCTCTCTACTGCATTCCCTGGTTTATTTTCTTCAGACACCACCACTATCTGAAATAAACAGTAAATATTCTTAATTTATTTGTCAATTATCAGACTTCCCACTAGTGTGTAAGCTTGATGAAAGCCAGGGAGTTGTCTGCTCTGTTAACACTGAATTCATAGCAACTAGAACAGTACTTGGCACATGATTAATACATATCTTTTAAATGAATGAATGAATACTTTATGTTCAAACCTGCCTGGTTGGCAGAAATTGATGTGAAATAAGCAAGAATTCCTACCTAAAGGTTCAGTCCCAACCACAGAATAAATGACTGTAAGAACAGTTTAATCCTCTCTGGGTAAGTGGCTACCTGGATGACAGGGATGGAGGAGTATTTTCTTTCCAGTCGGCGTACATAAGCTGCAAGCTCCAGGGCCTCTTCATAATAGCTGTTCCGGACACAAGTGTCCATTAGTTGAGGAATCTCCAATATTTCCAAGATTTCTGTGTGCCGATTTAGTGTCAGGGTGTTCATCCGGCGGTTGGAGCTGATCTCCTCAGCTTCCTTCACAAAGTTCCTAGTCACAATGAGAGAACATTGGTCCCTCATTGCTCTGTGCCCAAACCTTAGCTACAGTTACCAACCACACCATCAAGCTGGATGATGTGATGTAATCCTCACACCATATTTATGACTTAAGTGAGAAACACTTGAGCCAACCTTTAATCCCAGAGAGATTAAGCAATTTGTCTAAAAATACAACTCTCTGGGAGGCCAAGGCAGGTGGATTGCTTGAACTCAGGAGTTCAAGACCAGTCTGAGCAAGAGCAAGACCATGTCTCTAAAAAAAAAAAAAAAACAGGCTGCCTGGTGGTGGGTGCCTGTAGTCCCAGCTACTTGGGAGGCTGAGCCAAGAGAATCACTTGAGCCCAAGAGTTTGAGGTTGCTGTGAGCTGTGATTCCACCGCACTCTACTGAGGGCAACAAAGTAAGACTCTGTCTCAAAAAAAAAAAGAAAGAAAGAAAAAGAAAAAGGCTGAGAAAAGTGTGTGGCGATACCCCCAAAGAACTTAAAGCAGACCTACCATTTGATCAAGTAATCCCACTACTTGGTGTATACCCAAAGGAAAAAAAGACCCTGGAATGTTCATAGCAGCACAATTCACAATCACAAAGATGTGGAAATAACCCAAGTGCCCACTGATACATGAATGGATCAATAGAATGTGGTATATTCATACTATGGAATACTACTCAGTCATTAAAAAAATAGCAATCTAGTATCTTTTGGATAATCTGAAGAAAACTGGAAACCATTTTTCTAAGTGAAACATCACAAGAATTGAGAAACACATATGTACTCAATACTGTGGGAAAGAAATGCTCAGGACCTGACAAGAGTACAACCATTTGGGAGACACCTAGTGAGAGAAGGCGAGCCAGAAACCAAACTGCATGATCGCAGCAACCCCCTCCCCAGACACCTGGGATGCTTCCAGTCCAGTGTGTCTGGGAAACATGAGAACAACAATTTCCTACCCTGGTCCTGGTGGTACTAAAGATAAGCTCCTGGTATGAAGATCTCACCCCTCACAAACTCCCTCCTGCATTTTCACTCTGCAGAAGAGGCCTCTCCTCACCCTTTCCAACCCCTCCCACATCCCAATTACACAGATAAGAGTAATAAAAATCCTCTGTGAGGGGGCAGCACCTGTGGCTCAGTGAGTAGAGTGCTGGCCCCATATACCAAAGGTGGTGGGTTCAAATCCAGCCCCAACAACGGGCAACAACAAAAAATTGCCAATCATTGTGGCAAGTGCCTATAGTCCCAGCTACTTGGGAGGCTGAGGCAAGAGAATCACCTAAGGCTAAGAGCTAGAGGTTGCTGTGAGCTGTGATGCCACCGCACTCTACCAGGGGCATCAAAGTGAGACTCTAGTCTCTAAAAAAAAAAATCCTTGTGAGGATCAGCACCCCATAGCACAGTGATTATGGCACCAGCCGGGTAGACGGAGGCTGGTGGGTTCAAACGCAGCCCGGGCCAGCTAAAGCAACAATGAGAACTGCAACAACCACAACAACAAAATAGCCGGGCATTGTGGCAGGCACCTGTAGTCCCAGCTGCTTGGGAAGCTGGAGCAAGAGAATCACTTGAGCCCAAGAGTTGGAGGTTGCCACAGCACTCTAGTGAGGGTGACATGGTGAGACTCTTGTCTCAAAAAAAAAAAAAAAAAAAAAGAAATTCCTCTTGAAAGCAGTGAGCTGGCTCTTAGTTTCTGGACTCTGCTCTCTTCTTCTCAATGAAATTTCTTAACTCCCAGAGTGGACTCCTTTTCTTTTTGGGGACCCTCACCCCATCTCTATCCATAAAACCCTCAAATACTAAATTGGAACTAATCAATCAACACTTAAGTGCACATACAGTAGTAAATCTCAAAAAAAATCAAGCTGGGAGGAGGAAGGGATGAGTAAATTCACATCTATTGAGTATAGTGCATGCTATCTGGGGTGGAGAGCACACTTACATGTATAACTTGACTCAGTCTGTACAAAAGCAAAGAACAAACAAAACGTAATACTCTGAAATTTAAAAAATTAAAATAACGAAAAAAAATTTAAAGGCTGGAAGCATTTGCTGTCTAAGCTAAACATATCTTGCTCTTCCTCTATAAACCGCTCTTCCTCAATAAACTTTGTTTCACGCTTGCAAAAAAGGAGAAAAAGAAAGGTTGGAAGGCATAACATAGTTGGTCGTTGTGGCAGGCGCCTGTAGTCCCACCTACTCGGGAGGCTGAGGCAAGAGAATCGCCTAAGCCCAAGAACTGGAGTTTGCTGTGAGCTGTGATGCCAGAGCACTCTGCCGCGGGCGACAAAGTGAGACTCTGTCTCTTAAGAAAAAAAAAAAAAAAAAAGGAAGATATTACTAGAGAAAATGGACTGAGGTAGCTCAAAATGAGATTTTTTGGATAATCTTTGATTCCCTCAAATGGGAGAATCTGTTTGTTACCCTTCCATCAAATAAAGCCGCAGATGACCTCCAATCCGAGCTGTTACAATACGTGAATGTGCACCTATATTAAACGGACATTCATAGAGTGTTATCAAACCCCAGAATAAGTGCTTTGAACAGATTCTCTTTATTTAGTTATTCACAACAGCCCTACAAGAAAGGGACGTGCTCCTGGGTTCCAATTCTGTCTTCGTAACTTACTTGCTGCATTCCTAGACAAGTCACTAACCTTTCTGGGTCTCAACTTCTCACATGCAAAATGGGAATAACTCGAACGGCGCTTGTGAGGATTAGTAAAGGGCTCAGCGGAGCCCGGCACGCGGTAAACGCTATGTTAAGTGTCAACCTATTACAGTTAAAAGCCCCTTTATTGCCCAGCCCACCGCACCTGCAGCTCTGCTGGAAACTGGGCAACCGGTCGAGCAGGCGGCCGAGGGACGCCTCCACGTCTCCAAACAGGCGGTGGATGCGCTCCGTGCACTCGGCGCCGCGGATGAAGGTCTTGTAGTTGGCGAAGGCCAAGTCGCGCGTCTGCTGCAGCAGCTGCGCCCGCTCCTCCGCCAGGCGCTCGGGCTCCCGCCGCAGCCGCTCCAGCCCCGACCCGCTCAACTCCCGGAGGTAGCGGCCCACATCGGGCCGCTCTCGCCACTGGGCCTCGGGGAAGCGGTCCCGGAAGAGAGACGCCAGGAGCCCTTCATCTTCCACTTCCCCGAGAGCCGCTGCCGTGGCTGTAGCGGTGGTTGAGGCCGTAGCTGGGGTTGGGACTGTCACCGCCGCAGCCATCTTCTCAGCCGCAGTGCCGATCTCCCTCCAAACCTGTGAGGGCGCTGGCTTAGAACCTGGAACAGGAAGAAGATGGGGGCTCATTTCCGGTCTTAGTCCTCCTCCCTCCCCCCCCCCGCCGCTCGTGGTCCTCCGGCCGGGGAGGCGCTAGAGCGCGGAACTAAGGTAATGGGGCTAGAGAGGCAGGCTTTGGGGTTGCCAAGGAGCAGCTGGTGGCCGACTTCCGTTTCCGGCTACCGAGGCACGAGGATCCGGTGCCTTAGCCCAGCTGGAAAATGCGGCCTTTGACTGAAGAGGAAACCCGTGTCATGTTTGAGAAGATCGCGAAATAGTAGGAGCGCTCGGGGCGGGTGAGGGGATGTGTGTGGTGGGGAAGGAGCGGTGGCGGGTCGCGGTATGGGGACGAGTCCTTTCGGGCGCAGCCTCCGTCCTCCTTTTGCCCTCAGCATCGGGGAGAACCTGCAGCTGCTGGTGGACAGGCCGGACGGCACCTACTGTTTCCGGCTGCACAATGACCGGGTGTACTACGTGAGGTGAGGCGGGGCCGGGCAGGCAGCACCTCCCGGGGGGCCCGGGTCCGCCCGCCTCCCTCATTTGCCACCCCTATTCTTGATCCGGGTAGCGAGAAGATTCTGAAACTGGCCGCCAATATCTCCGGAGAGAAGCTGGTGTCTCTGGGGACCTGCTTCGGAAAATTCACCAAGACCCACAGGTTTCGGCTGCACGTCACGGCTCTGGATTACCTCGCACCCTATGCCAAGGTCTGTGGGTGGTTTCCATTCTGCCACTGGGGACGCGGTCAAGGTCAGCGCGCGGGTCACTGGGAGGCTTTCATTCCCCGGAGCCCCCGACGGCGCTTGGGTTAGTGCCTGACCCTGCAGGTTTTCGGAGGTCTTGGGCCTGCTGGGGCCGGGGTGGGTGTGCTGAGCGGCGGCGTCGCCCCAGTTATCATCGGCAAAGTAGAGAAGCCTGTGCAGCTCAAGAAAAAAGCCAAGTAAATGCTTGTGTTGAGGATGATATTGGGGGTCCATAAAAAGGACTGTTTAACTGTCTATGGGAGAAGCTGCTTGTAGAGTTGAAAGAACGTTCTGTCTAGGGGCTGAACAGTTTAAAGGAAACATGCGGCTTTCTCTTTTCCTTAAAATTAATCATAAACCAAGCAGTTAGCTTATTTGTAGGGTTATGACTATTAGCTTTTTTGTGTATTTTGGTTTTAATTCCCTTTCTTTAATAGTATAAAGTGTGGATAAAGCCTGGAGCAGAGCAGTCCTTCCTGTATGGGAACCATGTGTTGAAATCTGGTCTGGGTCGAATCACTGAAAATACTTCTCAGTACCAGGGAGTAGTGGTGTACTCCATGGCAGACATCCCTTTGGTGAGTACAGATACTTTATGATTCAAGGATATACTTTCTTTTGTTTTTTTATTAGAGACAGTCTTACTTTATCACGCTCAGTAGAGTGCCGTGGCATCACAGCAACCTTCGGCTCTTGGGCTTAGGCAATTCTCTTGTCTCAGCCTCCTGAGTAGCTGGGACTGCAGGTGCCCACCACAACGCCTGGCTATTTTTTTTTTTTTTTGGTTGTTGCAGTTTGGCTGGGGCTGGGTTTGGTATATGGGGCCAGTGCCCTACTCCTGAGCCACAGGCACAGCCTGAAGGATATACTTTCAACCTCTGGGCTTGAGAGACTAAATTCTCAGTATCTGAGCTCAACTCCTGAGTTCAAAGACAAGAACTGCTTTGTTTTGGGCGGCGCCTGTGGCTCAGCGAGTAGGGCGCCGACCCCATATATCGAGGGCTGCAGGTTCAAGCCCGGCCCCGCCGAACTGCATCAAAAAAATTAGCCAGGCGCTGTGGCGGGCGCCTGTAGTCTCAGCTACTCGGGAGGCTGAGGCAAGAGAATCGCTTGAGCCCAGGAGTTTGAGGTTGCTGTGAGCTGTGACTCCACAGCACTCCACCGAGGATAGAGTGAGACTCTGTCTACACAAAAAAAAAAAAAAAAAAAAAAGAACTGCTTTGTTTTGTCTTTATTTCCACCCCTCGGTTTGGGCATGTTGAATGACTTGAGTGAATTAGTGTCTCTTCTTTTGAATCCCAGGGTTTTGGGGTGGCAGCAAAATCAACACAAGACTGCAGGAAAGTAGACCCGATGGCGATTGTGGTATTTCATCAAGCAGACATTGGGGAATATGTGCGACATGAAGAGACGTTAACTTAAAAAGAAGTCATTGCAAGGACTTTACAGCTGGGCTATGTGGAAGGGCCAAGCTTTGTTTCCTGTGTTTGTGTAGACTCCACCATCATGTTGAATTTTGTCAGTATTGTGACATCTAGAGGGACTTCTTAGGTTAATATTCTATCACTGACAAATGCAAGCTAAATTCTTATATAGAAATGGCTCAAAATAGGGTTTTAGATCTTGTGTTTGTGACTCGTATACTCTGTTTAATATATTGGAATCAGTGGGCTTCTTGTTCTGAGTAACAGATTCTAAATCTTTGGAACTGAGGACAAAAATAGCTTATTATTGTTATCTGTGATAACACTTTGTTTTCTAAACTTCTGAGAACACAGTGGATTTTCTATTTATTTATTAATATCATGAAAGGTAGATATTGCCATATCTGACTAGTAGGAAATACTTGTTATTTTACAAATGAGAATTTTTAAAAAATACTAAGCAAGTCATCCAATTTTTTTCTTTTCTTTTGCAGTTTTTGGCTGGGGCAAGGTTTGAACCTGCCACCTCTGATATATGGGGCTGGTGCCCTACTCCTTTGAGCCACAGACACCGCCCAACTTTTTTTTTTTTTTTTTGAGACAGGGTCTCACTATGTCGCCTTCAGTAGAGTGCTATGACATGACAGCTTATAGCAACCTCAAACTTTGGGCTTAAGCAATTCTCTTGTCTCAGCCTCCCAAGTACCTGGGACTACAGGCGCTTGCCACAACACCCAGTATTTTTTTTTTTTTTAAGAGATTGGGGTTTCACTCTTGTTCAGGCTGGTGTCGAACTCCTGAGCTGAAGCAATCCACCTGTCTCAGCTTCCCAAGAGCTAGAATTACAGGCATGAGCCACCGTGCCTGGCCAATTCATCCCTTTCCCCCGCTTTTTTTGTTGTGAATCAGAATCTCAGTCGCCTTGGGGTTGAGTACTGTGGCGCCGCAGCTTACAACAACTTCAAACTCTTGGGCTCCAGTGATCCTCTTGCCTCAGCCTTCGGAGTAGCTGGGACTACAGGCCCCCACCACAATGCCTCACTATTTTTTCTATTTTTAGTAGAGATGGATCTGGCTGTTGCTTAGGCTGGTCTTTAACTCTTGAGCTCAAGGGATCTTTTCTCCTCGACCTCCCAGAGTGCAAGGATTACAGGTATGAGCCACCATGCCTGGCTCATCCAGGTATTCTGTACATTAAATGCTATGTGATATGGAAGAAAAATGGGTTCCGACCCCAGTTCTGCCACCTTACCAGTGTATGGGCTTGGATGAGTCACTGAGCTTTAATAAGCTTTATTTTCTTTTTCTGTTTTAAAAAACAATTAAAAATACAGCTTTATCCATCTACCTAAAAATGTTTTTTAGAATTGGAAATCCTGATTGTAAAACATCAAGCATAGTGGCTGGGAAATGATATGTGTTACAAAAATGATGAGTTATTTTTATATTGCATATATTATGTATTCCTGTTACTAAGTATTGGCTTTTATGAGTATAATTTGCTTATGTAATCTTGCTTTTTACAAGTTGTTTTCTCAGTCTTCCTTTTCTTGGATGGGAAGACCCCAGACTAAAATGTTTTTTCTTCACTTTGATTTTTATCAAAAAT